>OMNM01033323.1:7883-24585 GCA_900302745.1 Parablennius parvicornis
TTTTTTTTTTTTTTTTTTTTTTTTTTTTTTTTTTTTTTTAAGGCCCCGTTTACATGACAACGCTTTCAAATATAGTTTTTTTTTTTTTTTTTTTTCCTGCGGGCAGATTTCAGGTCATGTAACTGCCGAGTTTCACCCGACATGAAGACTGTCATACATCTCTTCTATCTTCTGTGGAAAGTGCTCTATTTTAAGATGGATTCTGGCTTTAGCTTCATTTTGATAGCTTTTCCAGCAACAAAATTCTCAATGTATCCATTTGGCTTATGTATAGCATACTTTTTTCAACTAGATGTACATTCACAACTTAAAAAAATGGGCAGATGAAATATACCCATTTTACATTTTCAGAGCCGTTTTGTGCATATTTCTGACATGTTTTTCAGCTGTGGACAAACACAGGTATTACACAATTTGGAGTGAGACCGGGTTTCAACACATAAACAAACAGCACCTACTAGTGGCTCAACATGAAAAATAAATTGCTTTCAGCCATTTCCGTGGAAACGGACATCATTTATAAATTGTTGCCATGTAAACAAAAAAACGTTCCTGAAAAGAAAATGCTTCACTTGAAACATTGTCATGTAGGCCTTAATATTCTCAGGTCACTTCACCTTATGTTGGCACAGATTCGCTTTTACCATCTATAGAATTCTTGCATCAGTCCTGAAAATGGCATGAGATCTGGTTTCAATTCTTTG
Source organism: Parablennius parvicornis (assembly GCA_900302745.1). Taxonomy (NCBI): domain Eukaryota; kingdom Metazoa; phylum Chordata; class Actinopteri; order Blenniiformes; family Blenniidae; genus Parablennius; species Parablennius parvicornis. Next base: position 8,588 of record OMNM01033323.1, read on the forward strand.
ATTCTCTGTGTGCCGGTCAACATGTTTCAACTCTTAACCTGGGACTTAATGAGGAGAGTTTGAAAGTCATCTGTCCTCGGGGTCACTTCTCCAAACCATCATTATCAACATCATTCCTAAAAGTAATCTGGGTTGACTTTGATCGCGGGCTGAGCAGGGAGCCTCACACACACACACGCACGCACACATGCTCGCACGCACACACACACTGAATATGTGTTTTTCACACTGCCATTGTCAAACTGCAGACCTCTGATGCATCATGGGAATAGTTTTTGTTGCCTTCCTTCACTGGTGCGACTGAACGCCTCAAGGTCAGAAGTCTGTCCTTGACACAAAGCAGAGATCCTCCCTCAGCCTCTTTTTCTATTCTGCTTGTTTTGAAGTGCCAACACCTGCACCGCTGCCTCTGTTTGTTTCTCACTGACAAGTGAAAGAAAGGTGCGGACAAAAACTCTGGCAAAGGATTCAAAACAAAGAAAAAGAAATTGTGTAAGTACACTAGTCACAAAAAATAAATAAAGAAAAACTCTTTTTATGGGCTTGTTTTCATTGTGTGTGTGTGATTCGTTTTCATTCACTGACAAATGCAGAAGCACAAACCATACTTATGATGAGCGTGTGAGGGTCTCTTTAACGTGAGACACTATATAACCATTCCAGTTGTGAAATTGTGAGACTAGATCTTGCTATCCTCCAATGTGTCTTCAATGCAACAATTTAACAAAGCTGAAAACATATAATAGGATGTTGTTCAATTCAGTTTGCCTATTTCTATTAGTGGATTTTAATAGGTTAAATGTTCACAGTGACTGGACTGTTCTTGAATCTCTGTGACGCAGCTTTGACACTTGTGTTGTGTTGCCACTCCATTTAAAACAAACATAAAAGCAAAGGAGTGATTTGTATTCAATAGACAGAAATGTCAAACACCACCCACGAGTAGTGTGTCACAAAATTGTGCATGCCTCCACTTCAGAGCTGCTGGTGGAGCCGCATAATTAAGTATTGAACAAGGCCTTCAGTAGAATGTGTGTGGTGAAATAATAATAATGGAATAAAGGCACATCTTGCCTGTGAGTCAGTGTGCTCTCACAATGACGCTCAGAAACCTTTTTTCTTTAGCTGATAAATAGCTGGCGATGGAGCAGGAGGATGTCAGAACTGCCAGACCACGAGGGAGGGGGGAAGCCCAATGGCTCAGAAACATGAGGCGAGTCGGGAATAGATATTTCCTCAGTAAATGTGATACAGCACATTCCAGTACTGAGGAGAGATTTATTGTGACTATAACAACCATAACATCAATAGCAATATTAATGATGATAATACCTCATGGTGGTGCTGTGGTTAGCGAGAAGGCCATGGGTTCAGACACCAGTGCAGCCTCCTGAAGAGAGTTTGCATGTTCTTCATGTGCACTGGTTAATTGTTAGATACAATTCATATGTCAACAATGTGTGAATGTGTGTGATTGTATGTCTCTGTATTTCTCTGTGTTTTACCTAAAGTTAGTGAAAACAGAGTAATCATATAATGAAATATGAATATAGAGGACTGGCGATAAACAGATGTTAAATAGAATAGCATAAGAACAGTAAACAAAAGCTCTAGACTGAAATGAACAAGTAAGACAAGATGGTGTAGACAGATAGTTAATCTTTTTGAAAATTTGCCAGTGTGTTTAACCCTTCAGTTCTCGTCACACTGCCTGGAAAAACAACTGCAGACCCTCCCCATTCACCAAAACATTACAGTTGAAGCCACACTCACAAACTTCTACTCTAACCGTCATCTGAAGCACTGTCCTTGTTTCTATATGTGAACCTCTCAGACCCCCACCCCCACGGGGGTCCCGAGACAAGAAGCTGGGAGCCATTAAACCTGGTGTGAATCAAATGAAAACAGTGTTTGGAGGAGAGTGCATATATAAACCATTTATTTCCTCAGTGATTGGTCTGTCATTTACCCCGAGTAGCTCTCATCCACTATTATTTAGCAGAAATGTAATTACAGTTTGAACAGTTTCCTATTGGCTGCGAGGGGCGCAGGGTGGAGCTGCTGTCCGGAACACCGCCAGCCGCAATCAATGACAGGATTTAATAGGAGAAGAGTCTACTGGCTCCGTTTGCGTGTGGTTGGAGGCGAAGAGGGGAAAGGGGGAAAAAAAAAAAAAACCGTGACTTTTGTTGCTGTTTTGAACCTTTGAGCACTGATCTCCGGTGAGTCCTGTGCGCACTGCCGCGGGTCATGTTCAGCCGCAGCTCCCGGAGGAGAGACTCCTGCAGACCGGTGAGGCTCGCATCATCAAGTTTATCTCATGAGGTGTTTTATTTCCCCCTCAGTTTGATTAAAAAAAAAAATCTACATGTCTCGGAGTCATAAATATGATGCGACTTTTTTTTCTTTCCTGGTTTGTTGTGTTTCTCCGTTACTAAGAGGATCAGGTAACTGAGCTGCAGATATTACGCACAGGAACCAAACTCAGATAAAAACGGATGAAGAATGTTTTTTTTTTCTCGCAGCCAGTTGTTGAACTTTTTACCATTTGAGCTTCTACTTGAAAATGTATAAATGTTACTAAAGTTATTTCATCTTAACCATTGTTTAATTTTCTCCACCCTCCAAATAACTTTACTTATTTCTACAATTTTACCTGTTTCAGGTTATTTTCATAGAGGAACAACATTTTTATAAATTATTTCAATTATACCCTGGTATTCTTTCCCCACTTTTGCCTTGTATTTACTAGTTTTGTTCTTTTTCTATTTATTATTTTGGAGTTTAAAATGCATTAGTATAAAGTTTTCCCACATCTTTTTGTCATTTAAATCACATACCTAATATTATTAATTCTTTTTTTTTTGCAGTCTCAAATAACTTTTGTTAGAGTGTGATTTACTAAACTTACACCTGTCAAACTTACAATCACTTTCCCCTTTGTTGTCTTGTATTTTTGACTTTTCTTGTCCTACTATGACATTATTTCTGTATTATATACATATATTTTTCGTTTTAGATTCATTATTTTTGTTCAGAATTGAATTATTTCAACAGAAATTTTCCTCTGTTTTGATACTTTGTTTTATTTTATCAATAGATTTATTTCAAATTTTTAATTCTTATTTGCCTAATTTGTCTAATTTGTATTCAAGGTACTCCAATGCAATGTTAAATAAATACCTCTTATAAATGACTCAAAACAGAGGAGCCAAACATAAGGCCCATTGGCAAAAATCGGCCCACAGCTGGCTCAAATCCGGAAGAAAACATAGATTTTCAAATGTTTTTTATGTAAACAAATAAGAGTCGCGGAAACAATGCAACATGATAGTTGAGTTATTGGTGAAAGCTGGCTACCTGATTGATTTTAAAGAATCAAAGTCATGTTTTCAGGGTGAGTTTGTGTAAACATGCATAATGCAACAGCTACAGGAGATGTTTTTCGGACATTACACTTTATTTCACACCAGACGACTTCATTAATGCTTTATGTTGAGATTGTTGCAATATTTAGGGAGCAATTGTTAAGTTTTGTGAAAGTTTTGTGAAATGAAGTTTTGTGAAATAAAGACATTTTCATGACGTATACACTGTGCAACAACAATAAAACTTTAAAGTTTACATTTAAAAGGTATTATGGCATTATTTTACCATTATCTGTGAAGCCTAACCTGCATTAAAGTGACATATAAATAGGCTTTGTTGGCTAATTGCATTTAAGTCCTTACTGCCTGGAAGAAGTTGTGAATGTTGTTCATGGACAGTGTAAAACAATCCAGAGGAAACTACCTGTTAACCGATGACTCGTAGACCTTCAAGGCACTGTACTGGGCTCTCTTCACTGTCTTTACCACTTCAAGCTGTGATGCCATCAGTTTTTGTCTCTGTGTCCTAAGCTGAACCCTGCTGATGAGCCGCAGAGAGGACAGCCCTGTGCCACCTGTGGAGACCAGTGTCCTGGCTTTACCCTGCACAAATGGAGGTACGATTCTGCTTCGTTCTGAGCGTCTACACCGGATGTTTTAATGGAAAACAAATTGATATAGAACCCATTTGCCTGCACACATCACAGAACTCGTAGATAGCGAAATCCATAAGCAAATTGGCTGCAGTAGCAGCATGTAGCTACATAATTAAGTCTTAACTAATGCTCCAAAGGAAAAGCTGTTCAAGTGGAGCTCTTTCAGATGGAGGCCTTGGAAGTTTGAATAGAATCAGCCATGCACAGTGCTGTTAGGAAACCATTGTTCTGCACCTCTGCCCTCCTCGATAAAGGTTTTTACTGTAGAGCACATTCGAGCAGCAGGAAAAGATTTAAACCTCCTGTTTCTGCAGTCATGCTGTCGCAACCGCTCAAGCTTGCTTAGGCTGTGCAACAGACTGTATTTTGTGAGAAAAAGCGGTCCTGCTGCGTACCGCAGGTGGTTCGGGTTAGCGGGTGAAAGAGTGTGACTAATGTGAGCAACTCCGTCGTTGGAATGCCGTACAGAACGCACTACACATGGTCTAAAGAGCAACGTTTAGTTTATCGGTCTCAGCTGATTCTTATGAACACCAGTCACTCTGTAGCAAGTCACTCTGTCGATGTTGTGAGCCGGACCACCCTCTTACCTTCCTGTTTACTAGCTGATGATATTCATTTTGTGAAACTCAAAGGTACATTATGCTTGAATACGTTTCAAATATTTTATGGAAAGACCAAAAGAAACAACAACAAAAAAAAACTGCTTGAAATGGCCAATATGCTCAATAAATCCACTCTTATTCTTATTACGAGGGGAGGTTAAATTGTCTCATCATCACAGATTGGACAAAACACACCATAGTGTATAATGTCAACTCCAAATAAAGCAGAACAGGAAACTATCACAAATAAAGTTGACGTTTGGGATCCTAAATGATGTGTAAAGTCTGGAGCTTAAAATTAAGTTTTGGTTGATTTCAGATACAGGTACTAAAAACCTCCATGTATCCTTTCTACTAGGAGTGGTTACTATGTCTCAGTATACAAAGGCCTCAAACTGCCATACTTATTTTATCCTTTTGATACATCTTTATTACATTTACCATACTTCCCAGACTATGAGGCAACATTTATATGACATTGCAAGTCAAAATGCATCGTTTTGATGTTTTTGTTTTGGATAAGCTTTATGTTTACACGGTATAGTTTTGATATTGATATCCGTTAATACGGAAACAACAGTAACGCTGACAAGTAATGGAGTTTTCATATAGGGCCACTAGTCTGTGCTGTTGGTTGTTTTTGTGATAGAACCACACACACATGGGCAGAGAGAATGATGCACGGTAAGCATCAACAGTGTTGAGTACACAGACATTTGTTGTTATTGTCCATCTACTCGTGCATGTGCAGAACAATTGCTTACTATGGGCATGGTGTGCATGTGCAGCGTTTCAGAAAAACTTGCATTTCCCCCCCCATTTCCGAGCACCGTTGTCGTGACACCCACAATGCAACAAAAGTTTTTGTTCTCACTTTAAAAACTTGGTTTGTATTAGTCAGACTTTTATGTTGTCATTTGTTTGGTCATGTGACATAACAATGTAGATATCAGTACGTACCATCTGGGACCACTAGCTGTGACTGTATGGCAACAGAATGCTGCCACCAAGACAGCTTCCATTACTAAAGTATTTGACACCACAAGCAGAATCTAAAGTGAAAAATTATAAAAACGCACAGCCAAAAGAGTTCAGTCTTTGAGAGACTGAAAAGCAAACAGAGAAACTGTAACCCTGATAAATAAAAGTAAAGAAGGCTAAAATAGACAGTGCAGTTATGCCCTTATGTATGATTGTATAAAGACATACAATAAATACATACATAAATACATCTTCATCACCAGTGTGTCTTACTTTGTCTTGTTTTTTTGCCTTCGCAACACATTTTTTGACAGATGCAACTTTTACTGAAATGCAACTTCCAGAATTTACAAAGTACAAATAGTAGTTTTGAACTCAACTCTTTCCTTTTTAATCTCAATCTCTTTTGTTGAAATAAATACAGGAAATAATGCAGACTGGGAAGCAAGCCTTTGTTCATCCCCTCTCCTTCGTTTTTCATTATGCTCAATCTCCCGCTGGTGAATTTCATCTTGCAAAGTTTAATGCGCAGAATGTGACTTCATCCTGCAGCATACTGGAATTATTGTCTAATGCAGTTTTTCTTCATAAACACAGACTGAATCGTACAGTATGTAGAAGCATGGCTATCAGAGCTGAAAACACAAACATGCATTTATATTTGCGCTGCCTTTTGTTTAATTAATGTGGGATTTGTGAAGCTTTTAGTCCCTTTAAAGGATCCACAATGGAAGAGCAGGGTCTAACCCATAAAGACCATCCAATCTCCATTTGCAGTGAAGTAAACCCTTACAGGGGCAACTGTGAGCTCAGGAATGTCGCCTTTTAAAGGCTGGTCTTTGCAGTCCCACAATAAAAAAGTAAACTTTTTCCTCTCCAACAACCTAGAATAAAACATGGTCAGTGGACACAGACTTGTGGAAGCTGCCTTTGTGAGTTAAGAAAAAGGGTTTTATAGCTCCAAAAAGTTTGTTTTGTGTGTGCGCGTGCGTGTGCGTGTGCGTGTGCGTGTGGGTGTGGGCGTGTGTGTCCAAGAATAAAACTGAAATGACAAACGGTTTCACGAGAATATTTTGGCTTGTTTTGCAAGTGAAAAAAGGTGTTGCCATAACATGACTTTCAGTCATGGTGTGTTTTTGGAATGTGTCAAACTTTAAGTGTCCCTGAGGGCAAAGAAACAGCGAGGCAAGAGTGTATATGTTATGAACTGAATCAGGCTGCTGAAATAAGTAAATACTGTTTCTATTAGGCCCCATTTACAAAACAATGTTTTCTAGTGAAAACGCAAAACTTTCGTTGCGTTTTTAGGTGTCTGGTTACACGACGCAATGGTGCTCGGAGATACTGGAAATGCAACTTCCAGAACTTTCCACAAACGCTCGGTTTCTGTGGAAAAATGCACATGGGAAAAATGCTCCCAGTCCATATTCTCCTGGGACTTGGTAGTTTTATAGGTGAGAGTCTCCCGTAATAACAATCCAGCTTGGTCGTCTGTCCATATGAATATCCGTGTACTCGCCAAAGTTAGTGTTTGTAGCATTATGCTCTCTGCACATTTATTCATTTATTCGGCCAGTTCTGGCGAACAGGATGTACATTTGACACCTTTATTGTAAAGTGACTTTATTCGGGTTTTCTTAAATGTGGAGGAAGGCACCCGGCTATTTCCTCCCCAGCAACACACCCCACATGATCAGTGCTTCACATTAATGAAATAGGTTGGCAGGACCTTGGAACGCTGGAATCATTGGGCACCATTGGACTTTCATTATGATATCTGGAATTATATCAGTTTTTTGTTGTTTTGTTTTTCCAGCTTTTGTCGATAATGTAGATTAGGTTTTAACATTTGTGCTTTTACTGACGTCGTATAAATTCTGATTGGATTATCATTAGAGGGTCATACAAAGTTTCCTCACATGTAGGTCATGAATAGTTGGTGGGGATCCCCAGAAGAGCCGAGCTCTCTCTCAAAATGAGTGAGTTGCAGCAAAGTGTGCCACGAGTGGATCACTACACTCTCGACATGTTTGTCTCAGAATTCACTGAAATATTCATGATTCACTAAATATTCAATAACTGACTCCACAGCTGTTTTTCATCTTGTTTCATTCTCCCTCCTCCTCTTTCCGTACTGTCTCAATAGAAGATCCCATTTAGCTAAGCTTCAGGCTGTTTCTTTCTTCTTTTTTTTTTTTCTGACTCTCCTTCATAGTAAGTCGAGTGTGTTGAGGCATTCATTGTGAAGACTGGAGGAACTCTTGTGGTGTGTATTTAAAATCACCCTGCCCTACCAAAATGTCACCCTCAAGAATTTGCTGTGGCTGTCGTTTTTGTGCCAGTGTGAGTGTTAAAACCAAACGGCCCATGTCTGGTCAAACACCCTGTGGGATTGTAAATGCCGCACAGTGTATTGTGCAGAAGGATGCTGCACCCTGGTGTGGGTACAGAATGGACGAATATAAGAGGACTTTCAGTTCCAGTTCAGTTTCAGTGTGTCAACCAGTAAGCTGAGTTGGCTGCTTTGGGCAGATTAGCAATAGGAGGAGGTTCTTCTTGCACAACATTGCTTCTTTTGAATTATTAATGCTTGCCTTTGGCCTGATTGATTTGCGTGTGCTAATGAGACTCATTACCAGGCTCCTTAACAAGAACCTGAGTGTGAAGGTGCTACCTGATCACCCAGATACCATGACTGCCTCTCCTCTGCTCAGTGTTGTAAGAGCTGCATGCAACGCGTGCTGCAAGAGTTACACTGAGAACTAGCAAATGTAGAGGTGTTGTAGAAGGGGAAGTGAAGGGTCTAGGGCCCGCAAACTGGAAGGCCCCCAGAGAGAGCAAACATGGGTCCATATGAATGACAATATGTTAAAACCCCGTGTACATGATGTTTTCAAGTGAAAACAGAAAACATTTGTTGACATTGGTTTCTATTTACACGACAACAGTGTTCAGAGCTACTGAAAACACAACTTTCTGGAATTGGACCCTCTGGTGGAACCTGAAAATGCTCTGACTCATAGTCTCCATTTAACTGTGATAAAACACAACTTTTCGATCGTCGAACAATAGTCGTATTATAGTTGAGTCATCATAATAGCAGTCCAACTTAGCACCACAGAATCATCAATGTCAACAACTTGTAATCCCCTCAAACTGAAAAGACATGTTCGAAATCTCCCTGAACAGGCCTCTTTGCTTGCTACTTGCTAGACTTGCGGCAGCAACATGTAGTAAGGTGAGGCTGTCATTATAAAATGTACAACATAAATAAATAACAACATCATTATTACAATCAAAGTCACTGAAATTGCTTCATTCCTGTGTAATCTATTACATTCTGGGTGAGCATGTTTTTTTTCTTTTTTTACTTTGTTATGGTTTGTCACTTCTGTGGTGTTTGCAGACAGGTTTATCCTAAATCCTCACTTTCAATTGACAAAATTGTATGTCTAAAATTTTGACAATTTGTTTGATGGATCAGATTGGAGCTTCTTACGGGCTGATTTTTGGCCACAAGCCTTATGTTTGATACCCCTAATTTATGTACTGGTATAATCCACAAACTCAATTTCTCGGATTATAATTTCAATGATTTTACGATGAGAAACAAATGTAATTGTCATTAAACTCGTCAGAGATGTGAAAATTCATGTGCTGATGTGGTGATTAACTTCAGCACCCCACAACAAGAAGATTCAACAGTAAAAAGCAGGATGTGAGGCAATCATACATCTGCCACATTCTTGGGGGCGCGGCTAAACACAAATATAAGTGAAACCATGTATAAATACAGGTTACATTTCCATCTGTTTCCAGTGTGTACATCTTGATAAAATCCCAGAAAAAATTATCAAAATTGGAAAAAGAATGAAAAAAAAAAGCTTTTACTGAGATAGTCAATGCCTCATTTGCCACAAACTTCATTTCACATTACTGGCAAAAAGTAATATTCAGTCCAACTTTATTTATACAGCACTTTTAAAGGCACAGCAAAGGACCTAAGTACGGTACAAAGAATAAATAAGATGTAAAAGAGCACAGTTCACACATTTATATAAAATTTATGAAAAAAAGTGCATTCAATACAATAAAATGAATGCCGGTAAAAAAAATTAAAAGGGATAAAAACATTGATAATATACACATTAAAGACATTAAAATATATCTTTTTAATGTGCTATGTGGTTTTGTTACATTCATTTTATATTGAAATTTAACATAAAGGCTCAAAATGAGGAATTTCTGTTGCGAAATAAAATTAAAACTGAAGTTTTGAATAAGATTAAGACTAAAAAAATGCATGTGTTGAAGTAAGTAAAAAGCAGTGATAGAAATAGATACACATGTAACCTTCAGATACCAGAAAATCATTATGCATTTGTACTTAATTGGAATTACGTCACCTGTTTTCCAGACGGGACTCGGACTACACTGGAGAGATTAATGCAATGAGATCTTGCCATTAGCAGTTTAACTTCCTCAACCCAGCGGTACAACATAATACTTAATTTAAGGCAGTCTGTTTCAGGTTTTGCCAGAACAACTGTGCTGTACAAAGACCGTCCTTGTATGCGACAGGGCCTGAAACTTTATCTGGTTAAACGCTGGGCTGAGGGAGCAGAGGAAATCACAAGAGGCAAAGAGGATGAGGAGAAAGAGGACTGTTTCAGACAGTAGAACAAGAGGGCCCGGGGTTGAGTTTTAACCCGCCTCTGAATGGCTCACTGACGCCTGTCCCCTCGGTAACCCACAGCAATTTGCATGACACAGGCTGCCCCCTCTATTCAGTGTTTTAACAAGACAGCCCCGCAAATAAAACTGTCAGGGCAACCGGGCATGTGAATGGCTTCTTGCTTCTGGCTGCTGCAGCAGAGAAGGAGACTTGGCTTGAAGCTAGGGGGAAGAGGGAGGAGGACCAGGCCATTCTTGGTGATTGGTGCCAGACAATGGGGAGCTCAGCAGATTTATGACCAAAGCTCTGTCTCTGTATTGGCATGGAGATGGTAAGCCTCCTCGCCTGATAGTTTCCAGGAATGAAAACAGTCTCTGGCCTGCTGTGCTCTCTCCTTCTCTGGGTTTGTTTGGAAGCACTGGCATCGCTGCTGTGATCGCGCTGGTGTAGGTCAGGAGGGTTTGTTTTTCTGTTTGTTTTTTGCTCCGTAATTGGTGTGTTTTATCATTTAGAGGTTTATTTTCAAGGGGTCATATTTTGACAGGGCTGCTGGACCCCTGCAATACATGATGGATGTTCACAGATAAAGCGTGATATAAATCATAGTTTGACCTTTGGGCTCTGGGACAAAACCAGGCTGAACTTGTCGCTTCTCATTTCTCTGCCCTCATCCTCTGTTAGCTTTTGTTTCGCCTGGGTTTTTTTCTATTTGTCCTGAATACACTTCAAGCAGGTAAATATGCAGGAGACTGAGAATTTGATTTGACTGTAAAAAAAGATTATCCATGGTGGTCACGTAAGTGGAGATGGTCCACGCCTCAGATCCTCGGGTTCTGCTGATCAGCTATTGAATTCTAATGAAATCCCATAATCAAAATTCAAGAGCCACACATGTACATGCATTTATTTCCTCATCTGGGAACATTACACTCACATTCATTTCCCGCATATGTTTTTTGAAAGTGAGAATGTTTCTATACAAACACTTGTGTGGACAGAACGGAGAACATCATAAGAATAAGAATAAGAGAATAAGTCGGTCTTGATTTTCTTGGAGCAGGATTCTGTTACCAGAGATGTAAACAGATCAGTCACAAGACATTTTAAATGCCATGTAGTCAGTTTTTTTTTTCTTCCAAATACCTAATGGTGATATTCATGTCGCTTGTTTGAGTCCTTTTATAAATGTCACATACTTTTCGTGAGCCAATGCAGTAAAAGTAAATGCCATAGAATATACATTGCAGCAGTTTAAAAATGCTGCTGTTAGCTTGTAGTGAGCTGTAGCGGGTGCACATTCTTGTTTTTTGTTTAAAACTTTGGTTTAAATCCTTGACTACTACCACAAATATGAGATACTAACATCTCTGCTATAACTACCACTCCTATCAATCTTTGTTTCCATGGTAGCGAGAGTCCTCACAGGGCAATATACACTAGTATACCCCACAAGTATAGCTGAACACGCACGCACACAACTCAAACATCAATAATTGGAATGATCTGTACTGTTTTCCCCTATATGAAGATAATTCTCCCACAATGTAGGTAAAACACATACTGTGTACACACACAAACATGTGTTCATACTTTATTTAGACAAATGAAAAACTATGTCCGCCCCCACATCACGCCATCGACCATACAGATTCTGGCATAGAGACAATTCTTGAGTGCAAACACACACTCTCATTTTGAATGCATAGATTGTTTCTCTGCCTTCGGAAAGAAAATCCACCTTGATTCCTCCAGATGGACGTCTCATATTATTAGCCTGAAAATGTTTTCAAGCTGTGACTGGAAGCTACTTTTATTGCTTTTTGAGGCAGAGTGTTATTTTTATCGGTTCTCCCAGACATCGGTGTGATATATTTGGCATTGTGTGGTTTGATTGGCCGGGGGAGTATTTGTATCCGCTGCCAAAGGAGTTCTCGAGAAGCGTCCTCTTATCTTGTAATTGTGCGTGCGGTTTGCGTGCGTGCTGCATTTCCCAACAGATCAATTTTATATCTAATGAGGGAGGCAGACCGAAGGCACACGAGCAGCAGGTAGTGTTATTTCATCCAGCAGGTGGGGTCTAGATATGTAAGCTGAGACACGGGCAGGTGTCATGTTTCTCTAGTGCTTTGTGCTTCTAATGGCCTTTGTGACCTTCTACTATTAGTACTTGAAGTTTTTTTTTGACAGGGTGTGCACTGGTAATGACTGAAGAGATGTTGCTGCAACAAAAAGACTCATGTTACAATGTTTTGACAGGAGAATAATCTCCTGTGCTATTCACCTTTGTCCTCTCCGGGGCAGGAAAATCCCACTGTTTTCTAACAAATTCACCTCAGATATCCACCATTGCTAAGGCAGTTTGACCCAGTTGTTTCGTAAATACAGAGTGCCGTGCAAGATCCTTCATTCCAGTGGCCATAAGACTCTATATCTCCCATGTTTTTCTGTCAATTTAATTCTTACCGTGCATACATTAGCCACTGTTAAGCATCGCACATATTAATATCTAATGCTTTTTTTTTTTTATTATACTATTATAATCTGTGTGGAGAAACACTGTAAAGAATTTCTCCCTGGGATTATCTGGGATTATCTCTGGGAAGTATTTATATTCGATATACTTTTTCAGGTGCTCAGTAAAGAGCTGGATTTCTTTCTGCTGGTCAGAACCCAACTTGACCAGCAGGGGGCAATCAAGTCCAATGTAGACAGACTGAGCTCCAGGCCAGTGAGATGCTATTGTCACTTGATGCATCCAGGGTAAACATTTTTTATTTGTAATGGGCAAAAAAAAAAAAAAAAAGAAAAAAAATCAGAAATCAACATTTATCTGTGGATTAACAAACCACCAGGATTGCTTTCATCCACAATCTATGGTGGATCTATTTGATCAATTAGTTTGATTCGGCTCAGGTTTTCAGTTAGATCCACCCTGAGGAGGTCAGGGTTATTCAGGGACTTGAGCAGCTGTTTGCCAGCTTGCTTCCCGAACCTCACATCCACCATTTACTTCTTACCTTTATTCGTTTAGTTTTTTTCTTAAATATTGGCAATATACTCAACTTCCCCCTTCGTTACATTTGCACAATTTCTCGATCAGCAGCTCTGTCATAGTGTCTGCCTTTACAAAGGTAATCATGTTCATTAGTCACGATCATCTGAAAGGTCTTAAATTGTCTCAGTGATCATTAGTATTTCTCATATTCTGACCCTTTAGTATAATTGAGAACATATGACCAATTTAATATGATAATACAGAATTGACATGGTTTCACTTGGATATTTGGAATGATCAGTGTAGATCCAGGGGTCTTAAGATTACGTTAGGATGAGCCCCACGACACTGCACCCCCCAATAGTTTTGGTTGAATGATTTTCCATGTCATCATAAAAATATTATTGGCTGTTGGGATCTGTTGCCTGGAAAAAAAAAATGAAATTCATGTGCGAGTCAGATGCTTTCACTTTAACATACCTGGTGTGTTTGTGTCTGACCCCCTGTGGGCTCCACAGTAACTTTAATCTTCTTGAAGGGTTGGAGTGATAAAAGATAATACGAGCTTCAAGATGATAACATTACTCCTCGAAGCAAAGAAATATCATTGATCTAATCTGCACTACCTTATGTCAATAGCACTTTCATCTTATCTTTCATCAAACCCAGCATAGTTTTGTGTTTTTTCTTCGTTTTTTCAAATATAGAGATTGAGTGTATGTGACAGCTGCATGACTCTGTGTATTGTATTCTGGCAGCTTCTGCAATAAAGCCAGCAGATATACTCTGATCCAGATCTCTGAGGGTTTCTCTGCCACTCTTATCAAGGTCATCTATAACAGGTGCTCATGCATTCGGATTAGGAGAGATAGGCATCGGCTGCACTGTTTCAGGTCTGTGGAGACAATGCTGATTGAAGGCAGGCATGTATACCCACAGACTCAAAGTTCAATCTGTGTCTCATTTGTATTGGAAACTCCACCTGTACTTATAACTTAAAAAAAAAATTTAATCTTGCACAAAACCAGCACAACGAGCTTGCGACCTCGTAGTATTTTCCACCTCTCTGGCATTAGCAAACATCTGTTATTCCCCGTGATTTGTACGCTTGCGGCTCTAATTCACCCCGATTTATACCCCGGTGCTGATCCATGCCTTAATGAAGGCTTAGCCTGCTAAGCTGCCTTTGTACTGTCACTGAGAATAAAGGGAGGCAAGCTAAAAGGCTGTCAGATGCACAGAAAGTTAGCATTTACTGTGCACAGGCCCAGAACTCCGACCCGCCCACCCGGGTTAAAGAGTTAATTCATGTTATCCTGAATATGTCCTCCGGTGGGGTGGTGGTTCACTGAGCTCTTTAACTCACTCAGTTGCTATCTACAAGCTACAGATGTGAACAAAGACACTTATTGTCATGAATAGTTTGTAACTGAAAACTGCTGACAATGATCACACTTATCATTTTTCAATCTTTGACACACACGTTCTGTTTCTGCGCTTTAAGAGGACTAGTTCCTCCAAACGCGACTGGAACTACTTCTTACCCGAACTTTGCCAAATTCTGAAGGTAACCTTCATCATACCCTTGCTGTAAAACATTTATTCTCTAACTTCTTACCCAATGGTGACAAGAGTCCTTACGTGTGATGTTGGGCTCAAATCTATTGAAGTTCCTTAGTTTCACTCTTATGAAATGTACAAAAATGGATTCCACCTCCACACTCAATGTATATAGTTTTCACTGAATAATGAAAATGTTAATATGTTTGGAATTCAAAAGAAAGACCTATTAATTTTCCAAGGACTTTTAATTTCTTCCTTAGAAATATTCTATAAAACTTGTCCAAAAAAAAGCATCGCCCATGTGCATTCATTTAATGCTGAGAGGAGCTTATAATGCTAATACAAACACATATGCAGTACATACTTTTGTTTGCATGCACATATAAACATACACACTTTGTTTGCATCAAATATAGAACATATGCACAGGGCAGTGACCAAACAAAACTGGAATCGGGTATAAGAATCTCAATACTGGAGTTGTAGAAGTTATAGTAGCAATGTAAAGTTGTAAACGGGTTGATGAAGAACATGCAGTGACAACACGCCAATATATGAAGCCCCTGAAATGCCACACCAGAATATTTGATTGACACACCGATTGTTGGTATGTTATGATTAAACTCCTTTTTATTAACAATGTAAACTTTCAGTTTCCAGTATATTAACTCATCTTTCCAACATTCAGATATGTACTTTGCTCCAAAAAACGTGTTTTCCCTTCCGAGTCGAGAGTTCCTGATCAACAAAGAAAAGTTCCTTTGTGATGCCCAACAAACAGTGTCCCATAAATAAATGTTTATTCTGCTCCTGCATCATGGATAGATGAATGAATGATCTATAAGAACATCGTCAATGTCGGGCACAGGCAGAACATACAAACTCCACTTGGACTAAATCATCCTGGGCCATCTTGATGGAGGAGGAGACGACTTGTTCAGTTTAAACCGAATTAGCAGAGGTAATTGGATTAATTTTCCTTGAACGTCAGTGAGAAATGCACACAATGGCAGAACTGATCCCGATAACCATTCCACCTGAAATACAGCTAATCCTCATATCTTTTTACCAGGAATTATACGTACTCAACAAACTTCATTAGGCCAATAACAGTGAACTCTGTACAGTGAGGAGTCTGAGGGAGCAAGACAGACA
>OMNM01033324.1:0-11050 GCA_900302745.1 Parablennius parvicornis
CAGAGCAGGGATTGAGTCATTCATTCATTTAAGATTGTCATCTGAGACCCATTTCAGATGGCGTTAAATGTCAGGTGTTACTTATCGATGTGCTGAACTTCAGCGGCCTCCCCTCCGACCCGGTGGTGGTCTCCAGCTCCGATTTTAATCAGAGGATGATTCATGCTCTTCGTTGTACATCACCTCTGCCCTCCTGTGTGTGTGTGTGTGTGTGTGTGTGCGTGTGTGCGTGTGGTGGTGGTGCGTGCGTGCGTGCGTGCGTGCGTGCGTACTAGAGAGTTCATAGGTGAATACTCTGTATTGAATGTGTGTGCAGTTGTGATGTGTGTGGAGCTTTGGAGTGCATTGTAAGAGGGTGTGGTGTAATTATCTCATAGTTTTGAACCTTGAATTCTTTTGAGATATGTTCATGAATTGGTCCACTCTCCACACTGTCCATGGATGCAGTGGATGTGTCCACTACTTATGGACAAACCAAAAGTGAAAGAGTGGCATCTCCAAGACAACAATTGTTTGTTTACAACCTGATAAATCAGTTACAGTTTCAACATACAGCCACACACAGTAATGTTGTGTGAACATGTGATATATGGATCATGTTGTCTTGTATTGTGACAGAGATATAACGTGCTATAAGAAAAACACTAAAATACATGATAAAGATTTATTCTTCCATATGATTGTGCTTTTTCTCTTGCGCCTTATTTGTTTGCCATCTTCCTCTCTGGTTGAAATTTCTCTGCGAATGAACAAAGCATCTGTTAATGATAGACATGCTGCCTGAGCCAATCCAGACGAAAACATTTTAAGAATGATTGTAAATCGGTCTCAAATTTGCAGGGCGCCTGTGACTTGTCAAAACCACACCCGATGTGATTGAGCTCTTGCTCACTGGTTCCTTCCACCAGGAAAGAACCTTTCTGAACAATTTCTATAATCTGTGCAATTATGCCAACGTGTGCAAAAAAACGTCGAGATACTAAACACACCAAACACATTGATAAAGTGACTCTTGTAAAATAAAAACTAAAGTGTGCCTGGCTTTTGAGGAAACTTTGACTTGAACAGTGAATATCAAATGAAATATCAAATAATTTAAATAATACTGAAGACTTATTTCAAATGGGAAATCGAGAACTTAATCTCCTTCAGGCCGTCCTGACTTTGACCACACTTTGTGCCCTGTTGCTGAATATTCACAAAAATAGCACCACACACCAATCTGACCTCTGGGGGGGGCTCGTTGCCTGCAGTCGCCATGGAAACGGCCAGATGTCGCGTCACTGTGGTCTGGTCGCTGGCAAAGGAGAAGCTGCGGTCTGGTTCAGCAGTGAGCGCACGACACACTCATGCATGCACACGCACACAGCGAGCTGCAGTCGGATGGCGACCGCCATCCATCAGATGTCACATGATCTTTCCCTCCTGTGTCACCGCCGCTCGTCATCTGTGTGAGGAATCATCGCCAGCTCTGGCATATGACCCACATTTCTTCTGTCTCTGCTGCTTGGTACTGCCTGCAGGCCTCGAGATGGCTCTGGTTGTAACCCTTAAAGAGTCTCCTTTACTTCTGACTTGTATGGATTATGTCTTAAATCCCAAGTTAATAGAAGCTAACTTGAAACGTTTTGTATAACATCAGCGTGAT
This sequence comes from Parablennius parvicornis, assembly GCA_900302745.1. Lineage (NCBI taxonomy): Eukaryota > Metazoa > Chordata > Actinopteri > Blenniiformes > Blenniidae > Parablennius > Parablennius parvicornis. The sequence goes on from OMNM01033324.1 coordinate 1,649, forward strand.
GTACAAGATGTACAGTCACTCAGCTGTTTAGTGATAAAACCTGAGATTACGTTGCCGAGGTTCATGTCTATTTTCAGGTTACAGTGTGTTTTCTGCTGCTCCCGTTGTTCACTACAACAGCTCATTGCAACTCGAACTGTAGACTTGGATAGTTTTTACGCTGGATGCCCTCTTTGCTTTCTCTGGGATTCAAAACTTCTAATCAAGGTTGCTTGACTGGTGAAAAAGGAAAACCCTCCGGTTCAGCACAGTTAGAAGTAGATCTTGAAGGTCACCGTCATGAACTACGTCGAACCGGGCGAGATCCCAATATCTCTGCGTGAATTCTGTTAAAGTAGCACTTCCTGTCTTTCCAAGCAGGTTATTATTCAATTGTTTGAGTTGAATGTTGTTTCTAGATCCAGTGGAGTGATTATAGCCTGCATTAGAGGTGCACTGGTACAGGTAGCCAACAGTTCAGTTTGAACCTCAGTTTATGAGCCACGGTTTCGGTTCGTGTTCGTTGTTTTTTGTTGGCGTTACCTTATGGAGTCTTCGACTGTCAGAAAGTCTTACATCACGATGTTTATTCTGGAGGGCCATGCTCCTGTTGTCAGATAGAAAAGTGACTTTTCAATTATAGAATTCTGACTGGCCTCATGGAAAAGTGACTCGCTCCCTTTGTCTTTAAAAATAGTGTATATAAACACTGTATGCAAACACATTAATAAAAATCATCAATGAAAATAACAAATGTATTTACAAATACACGGTACAGGGAAAAAAGTATACTGAGGAAATAGATGATATAACATTAAGATAATTATTAGAACATTCTTATTAGCAAAAAGGTAAAAGTTTCATATTAGGGGTCAAACCTCTTCGGGGCAGGTCACATTTCCAGACTAGAAAAGTGACCCGCGGGTCACAATCCATGTGGTCAGAAATCTCTATGACACCCGTCATCCTGGCGAGCGTACTTCCGTTTCTGCAGTTTTAATAGCGGTTTGACATTAAATCAGTTTGCGCAGCAGACCGAGGAAATATAGCGCTCAGGACTGGAACCGCACATCAAAAGAGCATCAGAGAGATTTTTACTTCTAAAAGACGTCGGATTTAGGGAACAGCTGCTTGGAAGCAGACGGCGGTGATGGCGTGCTGACCATGCTAAGAGCTAACAACAGACCTGCTCTTCCATCTCCGTTACTGTCTGGCGTTCGCTCCCTGGACAAGGTCGGTCTGCTCAGGCTGAGGAACTGCTCACTGACACCTGGCTGAGCAACAATATATCACCTGAACGGGCTCCTTTTCTTCTGCCCAGAGCCCGATCGGCTGTCGGGAAACAGCCGTGGTGGAGGGGGTGAGTGGGCGGAGCCACATTAGTGATTGGACATTAACTCATGGGGGAGGGCTTTTGTTTATCCTGCTGATCGGCCTATCGACAGGCTAAACACACCTGTAAAGCATTGATGCAAAATCTATTTTACAACTGAAAAACCGTGGTCTGTAAGGGCTTATTGGGCCGTGCAAGGCAAACAAAACAGTTCTGTATTTGACCGAGAACCGTTGCCTACATGCTACCTTGTTTTATGAATTCTAGATGATCGTTCTAAAAAGCCATTTGATGCACAGAGCTGGTGACTGTTTTCTCAACTGGTGGCTGCTGGTGGACACGAAGTCGTTTTAACGACTAATTATGAGTTTCAACAGTCACAAGCAGGACAAACCAATGAAGTTGTTCCAGGTTCCTTCAAACACATTTGCTCACAGTCTGAACATTTTCGAGACAATAAGTATTTCCTAATTGGGTTGTTCAAACTCCATGCTCTGTTGAACAATGTTTAATCATGAATGTAAATTGGCTTTCAGTGGTGTTTGGTTGCTTTTGTTGAATCTGGTAGAGGTATTGTTTAGATGTAATGTTTGTATACATTTCTACATGTTCAGAATAGTTTAGGGAGCTAATCCACCTGAACCTTATACCTGAACCTGCACACTGTGTCTAAACTGACTAGTCACAATCAGTCCATAGCCTGTAATTTGACACCAGCCTCTTAGTTTCATTAACTACTTGTTGAACCACCCATCTGTTATGAAAGAAGTAATCAACTGATGTGATCTTGTCCCAGACCGAGCATTCACAGTATTTGAGAAGATGTAATTTGACACCAGCCTCAGTATTGTGCCTGGTTTGGACTTATTTAAAAACAGTGTGAAGCCTTATATTTTTCTTAAAAAATCTTTTTAATTTCATTCTTCTAATTTCCAAGAAAAGAATTTGTAACAACAACTTATTCCAGGATTTTATTGTGCACAGGCGTGTTTAACCTACAATAGCTCCAAATAAAACCCTGAAATGGAATCGAAAGCATCGCGGTCAGCAATCTGCACTGTTACACAACCGGTCTGGCTGATAAGGACCCTTTAAGAACCCCCGTCTTACTGCAGCAGCGGCTCTGCAGGTAATGTTCTGCCACCTGACCAGACGTGCTTCTCATGCTTGTTGTCTGGACTGTTTGTCTGCTGGGTTAAGTGTTTTGAGGAGGTCGGTTTGACGAGGATTTTCTCTTAACTCTTGAACTTGTGCCAGGAAATACTGAGATGATGCATTTTCGTTTTGATCAAACGTGGCTATTGTCAAAATCCTCCACTGTGACTGGATGTTTAACCAGTATTTCAGCAAATCTGTTTTTTGGGAATTTGACTGTGAAACAGAAACAGTCTTCTGATCAGGTCCAGACTCAGATACCATGTCGGGGAGGTTCTTCTGTCTCAGCCTCCCTTACCTTCATAAAGTATTTAAAATGATGACTCGATTAAAGGCATAGCTTGAAGTTATTGTTAAGATCAGCAGCATCGGAGAGGTGCTCAGTCATACCTGATTAATCCAGAATGTAGTTGTCAGTGTAATCACATTTTATGATATTGTTGTATCGTGTTCAGATGTAGATACCTGAAGGATTTTCTATCAACCAACCAGATGACTTGAGGAGTATGTTTTGTCCAAATCAGTAATGATTTTGCACTTTGAGCTCAACATACAACAGAAGTTCTTGTTGATATTCAAGAAAGCACAGTTTTTTAGAATCAATTAACTACAGAGACTCTCACTGACTAAAATCTAAACAGATTAAAAGTGAAACTTTCCAAGGTACCCACACTGTGACCTGCAGTAACCGGAGGGCCCGCCGATTTCTTCCATAGCAGCCTGGAGATGGTCACCGGTTGGTTTTTGACCCTCCCAGACAAAACAACATTTAAATGAAGAGAAGCTGTCCCAAGGCCTAACGTGGAACTCACAGCTATTTAAATAACTGCTTCCCAACCGGAGTTCAGGGACTCAGTTGGAGGTGTGCCAGAGGTCATTGGAGAAGGTAGAGATTCTTCCTGCTCAGAGGTTTTTACCTTTGATTTGCACGGAGATTTGAAGCAGCTCTGGAAAGCCGACCATCACTTGTATTTTAAGAGTATGTGTTGTGTTTTCAGGAGGTTCAGTGCTCCTCAGGTCGTTTTGGGGGCTTCACTTCATCGCTGGTGATCACACAGGCTCCAGTCTACTGTCACAAGACATTCCCCAGACCTCGTAGCTTGTATGGAACTTGGATCCTCACAGTTGTAATATGTTAATACAGCCGTCGTCTGAGCTTGGCGTGGAGCGTCCTGTGGCTGGTATCTGGTTAAACGTCTGCTGCAGCTGGAAAAAAAGAGATTTAATAACGATTGGTTCCATCCAAGCAGTGTGAACTGCCAAATGCACACGACGGTCTCTGGATGGTCAGTTTGGAGTCAGTGTCGTTTGTCTGACAGCAACAGGGACATTCCATGTGGTAGTGTGTGTGAATCTCTGATCAAGGTGTCGCTCTTGTTCTTCGTGTGTTTAAATGGTGATGGGGAAGTGTAGAAGTTGAATCTGAACTGAAACACGAACTTTTTGAGGGAACTAAACGAGAAGCTTTCACTTCTTTATGTGACCGTCTCCACTGTGATACTTCTAGTAATAAAACAATGACACTCCTCAGCTTAGCTTTTTGATTTGTCATGAATTAGGTCATGTTAACGTTTCATAGGGTCGTGTTAGCCGCCCCTCTGTTTTAGTCCATCAGGGATACAGTGAATCTTTGATAGTGAATAAAGCTATATCACCTGCAGACACAATTAAAAAACATCAAAAAGACACTACCAGTCAAACGTTTGGACACGCCTTCTCATTCAATTCTTTTTTCATTACTTTATTGATTATCTGTAGATTCTCCCTGAAGGTCAGGAATCTGTTTTCAGTGAATTCTGTATGTTGCTTTCAAAGCACATGGAGAGCTTCCCAAACTGGAAAGTTCCCACTAGGAATGTGGAATCTGCCAGAGAGAGTTCCCGCAAGCTAATGTGGCGTCACACACAACATGGGACGTCGTTTTTACACATTTGTTTTTGTTAATGCACTTTGGTCGGGTCCAGGTCGGCCTTTACACTGTGTGAACTTTTTTTTTAACCTTCACCAACCAAAGTTGGGGCGACGGTAACTTTCTGCTGATGCATCCTATATCTTGTCTGGCTTTGTTTAAATGTTGTCTTTTTTTCTTTTAAGGTAATGGCTTATTTTCATTAGTGATGGTTTCCCCCTGTACCTGTACCTGTACCTGTATGTGCTTGTTTAACACCCTGTACGTTCACGTTGCTTCTATCTGCACCCTAAACTCAGCACATGTAGACTCTGAAGTCTGAAATGGTTTTTATTATCCTCTTATTAGTTTTTCATTCACTATTGTTTGCTTATTTTTTATCTGCATGCTACCTACTTCTCACCCCCAAGGCCTGAGTAGGTCACAGACACAAATAATTATATGGGTGAGGGAACAAGCATGATTGTCAATACAATCAATATACAATATGTAATTATTGTATTTATTACAGCTACTGCTACCATGTGTATGTTTCCCTACCTTGATTGCTTGCATGTCTGTGTATATTTCCATATACATATATAGTGTGATGAATAAATTTCCCCATGTGGGATTAGCAAAGTCTGATCTAATCTAATTTAATCTAAATTAACCTATCCTGTAGACAGAGGATAAAACGTGACGAAAGGCATTACTTTATATCAGTTGGTTTTATAACAAATCACACATAGTACCATTATCTGCCCCGTGGTTTGATTTGCATTCAGTAACTACTGTTGGGACAATTTGTGTGTGTGTGTGTGTGTGTGTGTGTGTGTGATTGACTTGACAGTGACACCTAAATATTGCAACAGACTTGAAACGCGCGCGCACGCGTGCGTTTTAAGTCTGTTGCAATATTTAGGTGTCACTAATGCATCAAGTGTAAAAGATTGATGCGGTTGGCACTGCGCTGACCCCATTGTTGAATCTTAATGTGATTTACTGTTAATGCAACATTTAGATTCTTTGGAGTCACAATTATGAGCAAACATGAGCCGATGCTAAAAGTCACGTGCTTCCTACCAGAAACCCTTCACAACTGTACATTCCCAGGCGGTGTTTTAGCAGTTTGAGGTGGCAGGAAATGTGACCCTGTGTCTTTTCAGAGTTCATCTCATCCCACCAGGAACAGGGAATATCTTCAGTGTTTGCCCGTGTGTTTTGGGAGCTGGCCGACTTTCTATTTATCGTCTGTGATTCTGTTCCCTCAGTAGACGCCTGCAGGCCTGCTAGACTTGTTTGTCTCCGGGATACAGTTTTGTAATAAAACGCTGGTGGATCCCTCTCTTCCCTCTCTTTTATTCAGCACCAAACAGTATTTTGATTTGCGCGGTTTTTTTCCGCGCGGACTTCCTTTGTGGGGATGAATGGCGCCTTTTAAGCGGCCGGCGGAGCTTCAGTCAGGGCGCAGCTGAAAGACGGGGTTTGTGGTGGTTGCATAAGCCCCCCTTTGTGGTGTCATTGTGGCGCTGTGGCGAGGCGGGCTCTGGCCGGCTGTGGACAGGGCCTCATTAACCAGAAGCAAGCAGGCGTTCGGACGCATCGCACCCTTGTTTCACCGACACGTGGACTCAGTGAATGGACTGAGCTCACAGACAACCATCCGTCTTGTTCTGGACAACTTTATGTCTCTTTGTGTCCTCCATATATTTTTATTGTACTTGTCACATGGTTTAGATGAGAATTAGTTGTCCGATCATTAGAAGGACATTGACCGAATTAGAGACATTATTATGTGAGTGTATTGGAGTAGCTCAATATGTCAGACCATGTAGTGTACCGAGAGAATGTGCAGTTTAAATAAAACTTCATTAAATCTGTTTGTGTGTCTAAATTATGAAGACATGATGCTTTTCTTTGAATAGAGGCCAGTTTCCAAAATCATGACTGCATTTTGCATCCAAACCTCAGTGAACTTGTTTGAATCGAGAGTTTATTTGCAGTCCCAAATAGCTGAACTGAACCAAAAAACAAAGTCGTAAAAGACGTCAGCGTTCCGATTGGGTTGATAGAAGACGCTAGTGGAGCTCACAAGTAGAAACAAACAGACAACAGTGACCCCGAATAACACAAACTGACCTCTGCATTCGTCCCTCTCTCTGTCTCCCCGCAGTGGAGGGTGAAGGTCAAGGTTGCATTCTCCAGCGGTTTCCTGAGAAAGACTGGGAGGACAGCCCGTTCCCACAAGGCATAGAGCTGGTAAGTGTTCCTGTGCACCTCAGTGGCCTCAACAAGGCTCTTAACCCTGTCAGGGTTCACCATTCCCTGTGATCACTGTAAGTCACCAGCAACCGTCTCATTACATCCTTTTAACAGGACACGGAGCTCTCTGTGCACTTTAACCTGCAGTTGAAAGTACAAGTGAGTCCAGGGCTCCTGTGTGTTAAAAGCCTGGCTGACTTCTTCTGTATTTGTTTGAGCTTCTTTCCCTCTGGGCCAGGGTTATTTATAGAAATGAAAACACATTTTTCTTACACCCACAAGTGGGGAAACTTTGGAATTCGGGAGCCATTGCAGCCCAGCTTGTGGCCAAGAATATTTCCCCATCAGTGTGAGCATCACAGTGATTGACGACTAACCAGGACATGCACCATGTTTTAGGGAACCCCTTCAACTTTTTTCACAGTGATGTAATCATTAAGAATGTTCTGGTTTGTTTGTGCAGTTTGATGAACGGTGGATTGTTGGTCGACTCAAAATCAGTCGTTGAGGCTAAAATCTGTGATTTGTTGTCATTCAAATTCGGTTATAACCTGACTATATCAGGTTAAACCTACATTTTGTTTGAATAATCTTAGAAGTAATTATGGAAAATAAGTATTCAAATGGACCATTTTAGAAAAAATGACTGTTTCTACATTTAGACACAAGTTTTATCTTTCCAGCAGGACTTTTCTCTTATACACAGGATCAGAACTCCTCATCACGCTTCACCTTAGTATTACTGAGCTGTGATTTACCCGACCTGAACCCTGCAGACAATCTGAGGGCTGTTGTTAAGCACGAGAGGCGCCAGAACCACAAACAAGCTGAAAGCGTCTATCTGAGCAACGTGAGCTTCATAAAAGCTCAGCAGGTCCGCAGGCTGATCATCACGAAGCCACGCAGGAGCAGCAAACACCGAGGGAAAAGACCGATCCAGAGCTTTTCTTTAATTGATCTCATCGTGCTGACGCTTCGGCTAACAGTGCGTCCACCAGTTCGTTCTCTTTCTGATTTGTGGTTTGAGCACAGCTCAGATCAGAGAGGCAGTCTAATGAATAATGACAAAAAAACATTAAAAAACTCGAGCTAATATTTACTTCCTGCTGTTTGTTCACCTCAGGTTGTCACACAATGGACTACTCTGTTAACGTTTCATGTTTCAGCTGCACACTGGAAAGTTACAAACCACGGTTTCTTTAAAGCAGCACTTCTCACTCAGGTCCCAGCTTTTCTGGAGCTGGTATAAATTTGATGCAAATGGGAAGTTTTCCAAACCTGTTTGAGTTAATGACAGCCCAGCAGGGCATGAATCATGATGTGCTGCAGCAACATGCAGCCTTGTGGTATGTCACAGGTTGGTATGAACTATAACGTTTCCTCCTCTTCCTGCAGTTCTGCCAGCCCAGCGGGTGGCAGCTGGTCCCCGAGCGGCAGCCCGCCTCCTTCTTCGTTGCGGTTTTGACTGACATCAACTCGGACCGTCACTACTGTGCCTGCTTCACCTTCTGGGAGGGTTTGGACAACCCGCAGGTGAGAGGAGCTCAGCACAACAAACCATCCCGAGCCAAAACGCTGGGAGACTGTGTGAAATGAAGGAGGAAAAAGATGCAAATCTGAGCTGGGAGACTGGGTTCCTTCATCCTCTGCACCACGTCATCCAGCTCAGGGTGACAGGGTGCCTGAGCTGGACCCAGCCAGCTGTGGGTCAAGGCCTCCACTCACTTCTCCAGACAATGTAGAGTCAGCAACTGACCTCAATCACATGATTGTGGACCAAAGTGGAGCACCTGGAGAAAACCCCAGGGGGTGCACTGCTGGTGATGGTAGATAAAAGGTCCATTCAGCTGAATCTCTGTCCTCTCTGATCAAAGTTTACACTTTATTTGCTTTAAAGTGATTGACTGTGTTTAAATAGATGCATGTCATTCACAGTCCCTCAACCTGGGACCGGCTTAACCAGGGCTGTCAAAGTATTTTAGTTTAGGGGTCACACACTGCCTGATATCATCTTAAGTGGGCTGGGCTTTCTTTGTTGTGACGCAGAGTGTACGTGATGAAAATATCAATATTATAAGTAATATATCAGGAAGAATCAGAGGTGGCGGGTTTCTGCTACTGTGGCCGGTGTGAGAGGAGAGAAAAAGATAAAACACAAACAGACTGAGAGGGATTCAAACTCTGCTTAGAGAGAGAGAGAGAGAGAGAGAGAGAGAGAGAGAGAGAGAGAGAGAGAGCTTTTGTTAAGGAAATCCTTTAAAAAAAACAAAAAATTTTTATACCATATACCATTTGGCCAGATTGCAGCCTCTTACAGGTTGATTTTGTCCCACTTTACCCTGAATTAAAGTAAAGATATTAAGTAATTAAAGTAAAGATTGCTCTTCGGTGAAACTTTGACCCATCGTACAACAGATAACTTTCTCCATGAGTCTCCATGAGAAAGGCTGCGGGAAGTAAAATAAGCGTAGACTCTCTCTAAGAAAAGCTGCAAGTTCTCCACTGTTTTAAACATTTTAGGCTGAAGCCAAACGCTGGTGGATACTCCAACTCTCAGCACTATAAAAATAAAGGGCAGTTTTCTCAGGTTTGCTCCAGATCCTAGAACCTGTCTTGTTAAGTTTTTCTTAACGTGGGCAGATCTGAGCTGAGTGACAGCTCAAAGCCTCTAAAGCCTCTGTGATCTCTGACGCCCTCACATGGGAGGGATCACATTCACTCAGTGAGTCGATAAAACAAGTCAAGTACTGGATGTGTGACGTTTCATTTTGTAGCTTATATT
>OMNM01033329.1:0-28911 GCA_900302745.1 Parablennius parvicornis
TGTGTGCGTGGTGTGCGTAAATCTATTTAGGTCAAGGTATGTGTGCATGTATTTGGACACAGAATATTTTGTGTTTGTGTCTTTTCTAGATAGATAGATAGATAGATAGATAGATAGATAGATAGATAGATAGATAGATAGATAGATAGATAGATAGATAGATAGATAGATAGATAGATAGATAGATAGATAGATAGATAGATAGATAGATAGATAGATAGATAGATAGATAGATAGATAGATAGATAGATAGATAGATAGATAGATAGATAGATAGATAGATAGATAATTATTGTCTGACCCCAAAGCGTATCAGAAAATTGTCTTTTGACAGGGCTCAAAGTCACTTAACACGCAAAAACACAGACATTAAAATACTCATAGTAAAAGAAAGTAAATTACTTAAAGGAGGGAGAAGGGAAAAGAGTGACTACAAGTTGTTAGGCTATCTGATTTCCTCTGCTGTTGAGGGCTGTGACTGCAGATGGAGTGAATGATTTTTTGTAGATTGTTTTCCTGGCCAGTGGGACTTTATATCTTCTGCCTGATGGAAGATGGGTAAATGAGTGATTTAGGGGATGGGAAGGATCCTCTGTGTTAATGATGTAAATGAAAATGATGATTATACTATTTTATTTGATTTAAACAAAACACAATGTATATCTTAATTTCTCAAAGAGAAAAAAAAAGATAAATGCCTAATTTAGATTTTTATATATATTTTTTCTAATCGCTGCAATTTTATGGCATAGCCTTGGATGGATTTGATTTCAGAAAAGGTCAAGGGTGGGTTAAAACCACTCTGCAGCTGCAAGCTCTAAATATTCCGTAACAACATTTCTGGCTATGTCACTGCAGGATCATGCAGAGTCCAACCACAGTGCATAGATTTCAGATGAGGTGGGGAAGCAGTCCAGCTCGCTCTCCTCCGAGTCCTTCCATTGTTTGCAGCTTTGTAGGAGAAGTTTCTCATTGCACTCCGTATTTCAACAGCTTGGCTCTTCCATTGTCCCAAATGGAGCCTTATCGCGAGAGCTTGTCTTCCTGATGATGCCGAGCAGTCAGCAGGGATTAGACAGGTCCTGGTAGACCGTCATTGAAGAGATCAATGTCCAAGAAGAAACTCATTATTTGTGGCTAAATGAGATAATAAACCCAGATTGATCAAGAACAAATTAGTAAAAAAGAAGAAAAAAAAAGTACTGAATCTTTAGTGTGAATCTTTGGTGCTGAACTTAGTTAATGTTTTAAGTGAATTTGTGAACTTTAATAGCAGACTTATCTTTTGTGATGGCCCTGTATTGAATGACGGAGCCTCTCCGAGCTGGAGAATGAGAGCACTGTCAGGTATTGTTAATGTTCCACGCCGTCCCTATTACTGCATGCTAAGCTTAAATATTGGCCGAGGGAATTCCTGTGATAAAATGTGTGCTCACATGCAATTCTTCCTTTCTTAACATACCACCGCTGACTTGTATGATGAGATTTATTTTGGTCGGGGTATTTTTGTGAGAGATGATGATAATATGAGTGGGCAGATGGATTATTTTTGCCGCTGTCATTAGGCTTAATGTTCTGTTGCTGTGTTAAATTCAGATAAGGAAAAGCTGCCTGAAAACAAAGAATCAACCTCAGTGCTTGGTTTAAATTACACTCTCTCACTCTCTCTTCCCCCCTTCTCTCTTTTAAAGAAATACCCTTCATACTCCACAGCAGAGGCACATAATAACAATAGCATGGGTCATATTTCTTGGTGCTGGATTCTATTGTATTGTAACTAATCATTAATCAGGGGTAACACTATCAAGAAATATATATTTATCAATATCAACTTGACATATTGCTGAATCGTTTCTACTGAGGCAGCTATCTTTTTTATTATCTCGGGCTATAAATGTAGTGTGGAATAGGACCATTTAAATTAGCTCTTGCAATATCTTGTTTAAATATTCAGGTCATGCATGGTATATTGTATTGTTTTTTTCCCCATTATTACAGCATCTGAAAAACAACCAATAATGCAAGCAAAAAAAAAAAAAAAAAAAAAAAAAAAAAAAAAAAAAAAAAAAAAAAAAAAAAAAAAAAAAAAGCTCCAGTTTCATGGATGTTTCCTGTTTGTCAAATCGCCAGTAAAAACGTTGCACTTGCCATTTAACCTAGGGGAGTGAGAATGGCCCCTCCTGTGGCCCCTTAACAACCCACAACCCACTATAACGCTGTGGTGATTACTCCTATCACCGCAGTGAATAGTAGGGGAGGAAATGTGCTCCCTGCAATCATACCAATTTCCAGGTGCTGGCTCGCTGGGCTCAATTCCATTGTTTTGAAGAACATTTGTATTTGTTGGAAATGGGCCTTATGCAGATTTATGATGACAGCTGGTACTCTTAAGACTCAACTGCTACACACACAGATCTGCGCAGCATTTCTTTCTTTCTTTTTTTAAGTCTAGAAAAACACAACCAACTGTAGTGTGGATGTCTCACTTCTAGTGTGATGAAGATAGTTATGTGACTTTTAATGTGTTTTTACTCACTTTTTAGAGAGTGCCCCATCATTTCCAGCTGTCTGATGGTATACCAGCTTCCTGTGGCTTTCAGATTGCTTCCTGTAGTAGTTTTTGGCTGTGAGTGTTTGATTCATTCATCTATTCAGTCCTCTCATGCATATACTAATTTTCCTTGCATCCAGACCAGGGTCTCAGGGGCTGGAGTATCTCTCAGCCACCACATGGTGAAAGTTGGGGTACGCTCTGGACATGTCACTATAGTCCTTTTCAGCTTCAACACAAAGGGAGACATACAAGCATTCATTTTTTCTGATTTACACTGAATGATATGAGGGCCATACCTCATATTGACTTACCAACTCTCATTTCTGAATATTCGCTGTTTCTGATAAGTACAATGCCAGTTAGATGTAAAAACCAGGTCGTTTATAGCATCAGTGAAGTTGGATTGATGAGTAAGGATGCTGAATTCTAAATTTGCACTGAAATGTGCTGTCTGATGGGACCTTTCCATTTAGCACTCTGGCTTTGTGATGGACGGGTATCCTGTCAATGTATTCATTTTTTTGCTTCTGATGACTCCTAATCCCAATCTGGATTAAATGGAATCTAGCTGAATCAATGGTGTCATGATTGGTTGCTTGGAGCAAGTGTTGCCTTTCACAAGCTTACAAAAATTAATCAAGAGACTAACAATAATTTTAATCGGTAATGACAATCTACATTGCTGCCCTACTTCTCTGTCACATTTGTGAAGGTGCCTCAGACTGTTGATATTAGGAGAAAATGTGGACTCGTTCATGCACGCACAGCAAAATCAATGTTTAACTTCAACAGTAGACAATGTGAAATCAAAATCAAGGTGCAGTTTTAGCAAAGCCTCATGGTAATAGTGAGTTAACTAGCAGAAAAATATCTCGAATAGTGGGATACAGTTTGGCTGTGGAAAAGGGGTTTTGCCACCTACTGTATGTGAATAGCAGTGGATGGATGCTGGTGTGACACACTAAGGATTATTGGAGGTAATCAAAGAGATTGCAGTGCAGCTGTGGATGCCAGGCAGCTGCTGAAGTACTTATTTTAAATATCTGTGGCCACCATTGGCTGACTGTTTTTTTTTTTTTTTCTTTCAGTGTTTGGACCAAATCATATTTACTACTAATCTACAACTGGTTTCCCAGAGTGGCACATATTTATAATCAAAGCTTAACATTCCCTCTGTAGAGGGAATTTTAAGGGAATTCTTTTTTTTAAATGACAGTCAGCCAGTTAGTTTGGCTGCAAATTTATGAGCTATTTACATCTTCTGGTTGCACAGAAACACATGCTATGTTTATCCAACCTCTGCCTTGTCTGCCACTGCGGTTTTGATTATCACCTTCCCAATGCAGCAATTAGCAATTGTCAGCACAGCACTGCTGCCCCCTACTTATGAGCTGTGGTAAACAAACTCCATAGGAGGATTTTGACATCCTTTTCTAGTGCATGCAGTGGGTGGGGAGGACATCTGTTTCTTAAAAAACTGCACATATGCTGCTCCTACAACACTACTGTTCACTAAGTTGAACAAAATAGTTTGCAGTTTTTTTTTTAGTTTTTTTTTTTTTAGTATTGAAGAATTCAGACATGTTTTCATAAAAATCAACAATTCTATCGCCAACAATGTACAAAAGTTAGAGAATGACAGAAGCTGTCAGTATACCCAGCAGCCTCTAGACACTTGTTCACTCAGTGCTGTTGTTTTGGGTGTCACACAGACAGGAGAAAGTCTGATATATAATATTGAATAGATGGCACTCTGAAGACTGCAGAAATACAAAGGAGTATATTCAACACATTTGCATTCATTCCCAGGAGAGGTGCAGCTCACTCCACATCTAGCTGGAAAATCAGCCCTATTCTTGGATTATTCAGGGGAGAAAAAAAAAAAGTGTCTTTATCATACATAAAATATGGTGTTGTCATCAGGAAGAAGAACCTGCTGTAATGTCACTACCAGTGCTGAAATATGCTATGGAAAGAAAGCCCACAATTATTCTTTCTAGAGCTGACAGCTCATACAATTAAAATGAAACGCATGCCGTAGGCTCCCTGGTAACTTCGAAAGCTGTCTTCGTAGACCAGCATATTGTAAATGCTGGACAAACCAGCAGTAAGATCTTACCTGCCATACATATAAAAAGCTTGTGTTGAACTTAACATGCAAGTCAGCGACAGAAGGTGCGAGCTTAACGTGTCTAGTTGAAGTTGTCAGGGCACAAGGTTGCATCAAAGGTAAATAGATAGGTGGCAAAAAAAAGAAGGGAAAGTTGAGGAAGTCTGGTGAATTTACATGGCAGCCAATACTAATAAGGAACGGCTAAGCCATTAGCGAGGCGTAAAGCAGCTTACAGATGAAGAGAGTCTCAATTTGGCTGCAGTTTTTTTTTTTCTTTTTTAAATTCCAAAAAACTAAAATCTTGCGAGGCTTAGTAATTTCTTCACATATACAGCATGCCAGACTGAATGAAAGGAAATCCTGGTCTGTTGAAATGCATCCTCTGCTGCCCGCAGCTTAAGTTGAGCACTTAATATGTAGTAAAGGGAGCTTAATTGGAAAGGAGATGTAGACACTTTCATTCCTGGCTGATGTAATTTTGCACAATGTTAACATTAATGCAAGTGTACCATCCATATCCAGCCACGTCTTCATGAGATTTAATTTTCTCGGGGTGATATATGTTTGAATTCACATTGAAATTGGCATCGTGCTCTGCTCTGCTCGGTTCATATCTGCAGATGAGTGGTCTACCTGCAGAAAGAAATAAGAAAAAAAATCATAGTGATAGGAAACGATGCAGAAATTAGGACGTGAGGTTATGTGACACTCAGTACTTATGAATAATGAATAACATTCTCTAGATTTTTAAGTGGGTTCAAGTGATTGCTTTATCCTGTGCTGCTCAGGACATATATCACTAGAGTTGTACATTATTGTACCTGACAAGCATTCCCAACATATTCGATAGGAAACCTTTGATAAAAGGAAGGCATTAAAATACAGGAAAGCACATCCTTATTCTCCCCATGCCAACCTGAAATGAGCAAAAGTAACAGTGCTCAATAATTAACTTGTCACAATTCGCAACACCCCAAATGTGATATCGGTTTCAGACACCCAGAGTGCGTCTGATGTTTGCATCACATCTGGATGTGTCCTAATTGCGACTCCTTTATCTAATGCCAGCTGTTTACTTGCTTTTAATCAGCGGAGTTTGTAGTATTTTTCCACATCCTCAACTGTTAAATCTGCATATCTAAACAACAGCGCAGACAGATTCAAGAAGCTGTCAGCTTAGCTTCCCTCCTCATCCTAGAAAGCCTCGTGCAGTTTTTCTATTTCCCTTCTTCTTCTTTTTTCCCTCTGCAGTTTCCACTTTCAGTAGCAGCTTTGATTACCATTTAATCATATTTATGGAATTATATTTACTTTTTTTCTTCGAATATGTGTCATGATATCCTCAACAGAAATTCTGTTCAGAGGAGTGAGTAAAATTGTAATCATAGACCTTTTTGAAAAGCAGAGTTGAGCTATTCTCATAAGAGTTGTTGCATTGTTTTACGTCGCCTTGCCTCTCTTTGCCCTATATGTAAATTTAGTGGGTAATACTGAATGCAAAGTAGATTCACTAGGTCACTGAATCATTGTTGTTATACTGAGGCAAGAAGAAAATATGTGAAACCTTTAAAATGTCTTTATTTTCCCCGAGGACTTGTGACCTGATCTCTACTTACGCTACAAATCTAGACAAAGGTTATCTGATGTAAAAGTAATATTGTACAAGCCATCATATTGTGTCCTGTCTTTAATGACGACAATCATTGAGCAATCAAGAGTTGCTTGTTGCTAGAAAAAACAAAAAGAGTAAAACTTTAGTTTGCTGGCTGGATGAACGAGATCTAAACAATCATCAGAAATAATTTTCAGCCATCTTCCTTGCAGAATTTCTTAGCACTATTTTCCATATGGTGATCCATTGGTCTACCCAATGACATTCTCAGGCCAGAATCACTCACATACCTCAATGATCTAAGCATAGGACAATTTGGGAGGACTTGAAAGAAATAGCAGCAGTCATAACTTCAACACCAAAGAAAAAACTGTTGGTCAGCTTTGAAGGGAGTGCTCTTTCTAAATAATAAATGAACAGATGCTTGAATATGTTTCATTTCTTCAAACTTGTTTGTCATTTGTTAAGCGTTTTCTCACAGACTCAGTTCTGCTGGTCATCCTACAAATGCATGTTTGAACACACGTGGCACTACTTTCAAGAATCAAACACACTTTTCAAGAGCAGAGGTATAGAGTAAGGAGCATATTTACTCATTGGTAAAAATCATAAAAGCTTATCATACCAAACCAGGATTTTCATATTTTTTGTCCTGTGTATAATACCCATGTTCCCCAGAATTGGTTTTCTCCCTCTTCTGTCAGTACTACAAACATGGCTGGGTTTTTCCAATTAAATGTGTATTTATGGACCAAATACTGGGTGAGACAAAGGGTTTAAATATTGTCGTAGTGTGGACTCAGAGTACTGCTGTGCCTTACTAAAGCCTCACAGAGCTCCAGGCATCGCTGTAATATTTGGAAGCATTTTCACTTGAATATCTCAAAGGAAAATTCATTTTTTAACTTAATCATCAAGGACTTGGACTGGTCATCAATGGTAGTTTTTAAATATCTGATCATGTGGTGGCTTCTTTTGGGATTTCTAGATTTTTATTTTTTTAGTACTGCACAGTGGGGATTGTCATTGACCAAAAAGCTCAGGGATGAAGAAAAAAGGATGCTGCAAAAGAGATTGCAAAATATTTTTGGGAAGAGATACACACTGAGCATGGCGGGAGGATGCAAGCAAACCCGCAAAGTGGAATGTTCAGTTTCCATCTCAGGCAACACTGCGGGGGGTGAAAAAGTGAGGAAACCTTTTTCACCTGGGAGAGACAACAACAACAACAACAAAATAAAAAAATCAAGAAACTATCCTGGGAAAAGTAAACACAACTCAATAAATCAAACATCAAATATAACAGTGATTGGAAAGTAGTGCGGGCTGTTGTGCTATTAATGAAAAGCCACGTTTACCAACCTCCTCCAGAGTGCTTTCCTCGAACGCCGCCAATTTGACTCTCCCATCAAGCGTGACAGGCTGCTGGATATGTGCTATCAAAGAGTTGAACTCGTACAACCCGCCATCCCTTAGCATGAAGTATCACCCTTACAAGCTCGCTGGGAAGCGGGAGATAAAGTGCACCAACGCACCCTTCACGGCAGGACACACCGCAACGCTCCCTCGCTCCCCACAGCTACAGCCCCACTGCTTAATCTAATCAGTTCAAATTAACCTTAATACACACTGTGCCCCGGGCTTTTGACTCTGCTCTATCTCACTGACACACCTTGTACAACTTCGCCACATTCCCCGCTGAATGACAGCCGCAGTGCCTAACTTGGGCTGACACGGAGAGTTTGAGAAAAGTTTATTTGCAGACAATGTTTAGCCAAACTAAAATCAAAGGGCTCGTCAGGCATCAAAGTTATATAATTTAAATTATCATCCGATATATCTCTATTCTTGTAAATGCTAGATGGACATTTTGGGAGGGATTGCTGTTCTTTTTTGTGGAATTATCCTAAAAGAGACATGCACAATAATAATGTGTATCAGCTACTATCCAAACACCACTACTTCACTTGTGAAATTAATAGTTTTTTAAGCTTGTTACGCCTCATATATTGAATAGTTTCCATTTCTTTCTTGCCTGCTCACTGATCCGATCATTAGCATTAGCACAACGAGTTGTCCACATGGTTACAATTTCACTAAAATGTTGTTTACTGGACTAAGACCTCCCAGCTATAGAGACAGGCATAACAAATTAGCTTTGTCGATAAAGTTTTACGTTGTGTCGCACTGATTTATGCTACATACTTGCATAGGAATAAAAATGAAATTAATGAATGAATCAATAAATAAACACTCCTCCTCCTGACAGCAGTATGAATAATGTCCCACTGTCGATATTAATTTCTTGAACAGTGCTTGTGATGCATATGCAGCTCAATTCAAGTCTTTTTTTTTTTTTAAATAAAAGTTAATTAATTCATGCATTTGATTTATTTGATATTTTTAACATAATATTAGCTATTTAATCTGTTCCTTTCAAGAATAAAATCATTTTTTGGGGACTGACACATTACTCACAGCTAATATTATAAATAATATAGGCAAGAATCATTTCCCAAGTAACTTGTTACTATTCATTGTGTAATTAGTGAAGTAACTTTAAAAAAAAAAGTAATTAGCAACTGAATCAAGTGGCTTCCAATGTACTAATTAGCTCCATTTTTGGAGGATGTTGATGTGAGTAGGAGTGAAAAATATCCATTCGGTAGGGAATACTGTAAGCACATGATTACATTGGATAACCAGACTGGAAACCACCTTGACCCCCAAACAGACCAACAACTACAAATCTCAGATTTATGTTATTGAGTTAGTATGTTGAGTTTTGCACAGACAGCAGGAGTAAGCTTTTGTATTCATGGTGGTGTTGGGGGTCCTCTCATTGCATGCTATGACATTCGTAATGATGTTCGTGTCTTAGCACAGCAAACAGAGTTTTGTTTAAGATTAAAACTTCACCAGCAGGTTTCCTCTGGTTTGCACAACACTGACGGTGACTGTCTTGTGACATGCTGTTTACCATTTCAAACGGTGCTGTCAGCTGGACTTCTCCCTGCTCTACTGAGCACCAAAGACTAAATACAAGCTGCTATGCCAAATGGTTACTGCCGGGGTTTTTTTTTTTTTTTTTGTAAAGCAATTTGTGCTTGTTTGACTCGCTTATAGGCCATGAAATAAGCAAATACTTGACACATCTTTTCAGTGACACAGTAGGCAACCCCATTGACATCTGGAAACCTGGTGTGTTTCCTTCGCCTCTGCTTTTAAAAGCATAAGGCAAGATATAGTCAACACTGATGCTTTCACAGATCTGTTTTTCCCTTCAATGTGTTTCTTTTACAGCCCGGCAATGGGCTGGAAAAATACAAGTCAGTGGATGTGCAGTGTACTGTATGTATCTCATATTTTTATTCCCCTGTGCCGGCACATCATGTAAGGATATTTGTGTGATTGTCTTCTCTAATCGCAGTGTATCTTTTCCTTTTTGTTTCTATGCCCTGGTCAGTATTTTTCAGTGCAGAGGCAGCTTTCTTTCATCAGCTCGAGCTGATGGGGATGTCCACAGTTACACTGCCATCAAGTGGTGAAAAAGCAATCACATTGTGTTGAGATTGGGTGTCACTCCACGCAAAGAACCCATTGTTCTTGCAGTATAGGCCAGCTCCCAGTGTGTTCTTTCCCCTCAGCAGACGCAGATGATCTTTATATTCTATCACATCTGACAAATCACTCAAGGCCTGTGAGTCGAGCTAAAAGGTTCAGGGGTGCTGGAGAAATCCTCCACCAGGAATGAGGAGAAAATGTGTTGTGATGATTCGCTAAACTGCAGCTCTGTGGATTGATGTTGAATCGGGAGTGGAAGCTGACACATTGTGAATCATATGTTTTGACAGATGCAGTTGCAATACAAATGTCAGCATGCGATCAGCCTCAGCAAATGTGTCAGTTTCTACTGTGCAGCACTTTTTAATCTAAAACCCTGAGATGTATGGAAATAACCTGTGAATGAATAAACAATAGGGAGGACAATTCTCCACCACAGAGCCGTCAAAAGAAATGAGCGAGGATGATTTTTGATGTGGCCTACGGATGAGTTCTGCTGCCATCTGCTGGCTGCAGTATCCCATTGCGTTAGAGTTGTAATTTATTTTGCCACATTTAATACAATATTGACTTTGCTTTCACGAAACAGCCCCATTAAGCTATATTAAACAGGCAAATCCATACTTCTTTGCTCTGCTTATGAAAAAGTGTGTTCTGTACAAGAGGTTGCAATTCACAAACAGTTCAGTGCTCAGCTGGGTGGAATTAGTTACAAAAGAGATAGTGCACACAGATTGATTTTATCATGCACGGGTAACATTTATACTAGAGCTGCACACCAGTATGTTAATGTCTAAATTGTCTAAAGTGTCCACCTACTAATCACACCACAATAATACATTTCCTCCTGCAAGGCTCTCAAGTATGCACAGTTTGAGTGTTTGGAGCAGGCTTGAACCGTTGTTTGACTCTGAGCTCTGCTGTGTTGCCAAACCTTGCAGCAGTGCTACTGCTGAGCTTTTGGCACCCGTATTTGAATTTTACACTTCTGCTGCCCACAGACTCAAGTTTTCTTGAACTTTTACCCTCTTTGCCTCCATATTGACCTCGCAAAGCACATCCGGTGAGACCGCAGTCGACCCAGAAGACCATGTGAGCTAACAAAAAAGAGCTAGATTTAGAAATGGTTATGATGTTATTCACTGTGAATCAGAGAAAAGACATTGTTCATAAATGCTATTGTATACAGCAGAAGTTTTCAACATGTAGGAATCGAGGGAAAATCTGGGGGTCATGGAAATGGATGCTATTTCCAAGCATAGTTTATGTCTTTTTAAAAATGATTAATTTCATGGGATCACCTAAAATGATTAAATACGTCTGAAATATGTCAGTTATTGGAGTTGCAGGGTTTGAATAAAAATGTATCTTATCTTAGTATTTTTTTGTGGGCCGTTAAGATCTGTGAGAAATAAAAAAAAAAACCCTGATTTACTAAACAGGCGCATCTCAAAACAATCGAAAGGTTTTTCAGTTATCTGGCCACTCAAAATGATCCTTATAAAACATGATATCTTAGATGCT
Source organism: Parablennius parvicornis (assembly GCA_900302745.1). NCBI lineage: Eukaryota > Metazoa > Chordata > Actinopteri > Blenniiformes > Blenniidae > Parablennius > Parablennius parvicornis. Next base: position 11,368 of record OMNM01033329.1, read on the forward strand.
GTATTGCTTTGATTTTCAAAGCATATAGGATGAAATAATGAATAAAATATTTCAGTTTGTGTGTAACTTTTTGAGAAGCACTGAGAAATATTTAATTCTGTGCTCAGAAGCCGATATTCAATCAATCAGAATGGCTCCCGCCAGCTTATCACATGCAGGCGGGATTTTCATCCTTAGTAACCTCAGTGATGCAGCCTTGACCTTTTACCTCAGATATATATTATATTATATTTTTAAATCAGTTAACTCTGCATCACTGCAGGAGACATGTCTCGTGAAGTCTGCAGACAAGCAGGGACCAGTCCAGCACAACAAGCAGCGGGGGGTTCCCCGCAGGCCTACGTTCATAACTAGGTGCTTGATTGTTATTTTGTGTACATTTCTTGACATTTAATTGCCTTTCAACTCGAGTGGGACGCAGAAGGTAATTGGTTTAGATGTGAGGACGAATGGATGGGGGGTGAAAGCAATTGGAACTGACAACTGAAAATACTGGCCTATTAAAAATGTTAGACCAGTAATATAGTGAGGTAGACAAAGTGACGTAAATACTTCATGAAAGCACTACAGGTGGACCGACTCTCCTTCAGGTTGGCCACAGATGATTTGGCCTCTCTGCTGCTTTATCTGTCGGCTCATGCTGCTTTGAAAATGTATATCAAAGCTCTGTTTGGCAGTTCCCTTATACGGCTGAAGACTGCTGCCAGTTGGATTTCAGCTGAATCAAATCCACCATCCCTGCAATGCTTAGAGTTTGTAATTGTTACTTCACAATCAAAATACAATCCTTAAGGTGCCGATGTGAAATGGAACCCTTGTGTTCTGCACAAAACTCCGTGTATTTTATTTAATCAAAATTAAAGGAAATCGTTGAATTGAATATTTACATCAGATAACAACAACAACAACAACAACAACAACAACAACAACAACAATAATAATAATAATAATAATACTAATAATAATAATAATAATAATAATAACATGTTTTAAAGTAAGCAAACAATCGTCTGAACAATCAGCTATTGAAACTGAAGATCGTTACAGCTGGCTCCCATTAAGTCTTGCAGCCCACTCAGCAAGAGGCATTAACCATATTGGATCACAACAAGCAAATTAAGAAATGAGCCAGCACATTTATGACACCAGAGTAAGGTTATCAGTGAAATTAAACTTTTTTTTTTCTCTCTTCTCTCTTATAATGTCTTCTTCAAGCAGTTTGGGTTGAAATTGGGATAGCTGGTAATCACAATCCAATATTTTTGTTGTAATTGTCATCTTGTGGGCAATGTTGAGGGGAAAACAAAATCAATTTATGCAGATATCACTCAATGTGGCAATAAAAAAACTAAACATTCGGCTTCTTTGTTCCATCTGCAGTGAATGTTCTAATCTCAGCATCTCGGCTCACTTGAGAAATATTTGCAGTTATGTAGGCATCTCCTCACAGAACATGCAGCTTCAGATTCCTCACTGTGAATAGTGTTAACACTGTGATTATATTTATTCATTTTGAAGTGGCGTGTTGCCGTCAGTGAGCTGAACCTACTGAGCATGCTGATGATGAAGACAGGTTCAACACTGTCGGACCAAACTGGAGTGAAAGTGACAACAAGGTCTTTGTGAAAGCAAGTATGAATGCAGTCTGTAGTCTACAGTACAGTCAAAGGGGAATAAAAAGTTGAAAAGAAAAAAAGATAGAAATAGAAATAGAAATAGAAAGACAAGGGTGAGTCAGAAGGAAGATAGATAGCTAGATAAATACTTTATTCATCCCCAGGATGGAAAATTCAATAATAATGATAATAATAATAATAAACATCACAACAATGAATGAACTATCATTATAATAATCTGTGATTCAATAAGAATGCTTAAAATTAAAATGCCTTAAAAGTTGTAATAATATGGAATTCAATAAAAAAATTTAATCATAAAAATAAGATGGGACAAAGGTACAATTGAAAAAAAAATCTAAATAAGACTTATAATTAAACATCAACTAATGTCTGAAAACAAAATAGTTATGGAAAATATTTAAAACAACAGAAAAGCACAAAGAAATACAAACAAATTCGGTTATGAATTCACAAAGCAATATTACAAAGAGTAATCAAAACTGTAATAATAACCTTTTATATAGGCAATTAGCGCTATTACGTATATATTTCATGACTTCCAATCATGTTAATAATGTAAACACTCGAATAAATATCTGACTGGGTCGACTTAAATCTACAGTCATGGGGAAGCTGTTCCATAAAGTATTGCTGCATCTATTTGACTGGATAGTATTTGCGAGTCAGGACTCCCTGCAGAATAAAATTTTATCTCCTATTAGGGCATAAAGACCTGGGAGTTAAGTTCATGCACAAGAAGTGAGTTCTCCTTTCATCTTTGTCGACAGAGCTAGAACCACCCCAGCACCTTTTAAATTGTAACAATTTCAGAGAATATCAACAAGGTCAACTTACTTACAGCTACTTGGAGCTTTTATGTTACAATATATTTTAAATCTTGTTAAGAGTTAGCTGTGGCCGTGCACGTAAGGCTGAGAGCTGCACCGGCTCGTACTGCTTTGTAAACAGTGCTCCCTTCTTTTCTTTCTTTTCTTTTTTTTTTTTTTCCAGGTCACAAGCCATTTGACAAACTGTGACATTTTCATGTCTTTGTGTTCGCTCATATCACAACTGCCTATAAATCCCCAAACTCTGTTACTCAGCCTACTGTAAACAACCAGAATTGGAAGGGGGGGAAGCGATGCCATAGTGCCTCCTCAGCATTTACCAAAGGACAGTGCTCCCCTCAGGTTTTATACTTTAATGTCACCCCTGTAAGTTAGTGTCTCAGGACTTCAGAATTATGCCCCCTGCTCTTATCTCGGTGACAAACGGCTATCAGCTCACATCTTTCAGATCATGATGGTTTGAGAATTCAAGGTTTCCTAAATTTCATTTTGTCGAATTTGAATAGATGTGTTGTCCTCGTGCAGAACGGTGGAATATTTCCTCTTGGACTGCCACTTCTGATAAACCCGTCTTATTAATTCATGTGAGGCTGTCAAATGCCTTTTAAGCATTGTAAATATGGGGCTGGAATCAGTTTGGAGTCAGTTTCAGAGAGCAGGCGTAGAAACTGAGAGGCTGCCTGGTGAGAAATGGGTATAGCCCACACATTAGCTCTCGGGTAGTGTCGTAAATTCACTAATGTTTTGACCTGAAGGCCAAGTGTGAACACTAACGTGCACACGTATAATAGTGCTGAAGACAACAGGGAGATGCCGTGCCCAAACATTAACCTCTGTAATTGACTCGCGACCACACCCAATGTCACAGTGCTTATTGTGTCTTTCACAATGTGCCACTCCGTGCCTGTTCATATTTCATACGATCAATGGTGAAAACAGAAGGAGCTTTTTTCAAATGTAGCACTGAAAGCCCTTTTGGGTTGATTTTGATAAATCACTTTGTAAATTAATCTCTGCACTTCTTTGTATTCCATTAAATTTTTGGTAGCATTTAATCTTTTCTATAACTATTTTGCTTTAATGGCCATTTTTTTTTTTTTTTTTTACTATTATTAGTGTGATTATACTGTGAACTGCTGGAAATGAATCTATCCATCTAACCATCCATCTATCTATATGTGTAATGTCCACCTTTAATTACATCTCTTTCCTCTTCATGTATAGTGGTTAGTATATGGCCCTGGGCATCTGTTTGTGCTTATTCCTGTACTCCTGCGTGCATCCATGCAGAAATATTTTTTTCTATTTCCTTTTAGTGTCTCTATTTTCTTTCTTAGTCTATCTTGAGTGTCCTGTTTTTGTCAAATACTTCACTCTCAGGCAATTTACATGTCTAATACATGCTGTGCAAAAACAGATTGATTGATTGATTGATCGATTCATATAATTGAAATTGGTATTTTCTGACAAAAAAGAACAATAGCTGTGTCTTTAAATGAAAGAAATAAAACCTCAATCTGCCTCAAATAAATCTGCACAAACAAAATGTGTTTGCTCATTGCAGGTGCCTCAAACATATAATAGGCTGTTCATCCATTTGCTGCAGAAATAACGGCATTTTATCTCCAAGCTCTTTGTGCAGCTAAATGGAACACGAAGAAGACACATCCAGAGATTCTTTGCTGTGATAAACGACAATTTAATTACAGGTTTCATTATTTTTGTGTAAAGGGGAACCTCTGCAACACTAATTGACTGATGTGTAATAAAATGCTGATACTGGTATGACGCTGATGCAGACAAGAGACAGCAGAATAGCCTTTAATGAGGGGCAACAAAGCATGAATTCCTTTCACGGGCGAACAAGTGCTGGAATCAGTTTGTTAAAAACTTAAGCAAAGTGTCGTCTGGAGGGGGACTGAAACTGCACTCAGAACGACGGGAAGTCACACATGACTAGTAACGAGAGGGAGAGTTTAACCGGTGCACCTTTTATGTGGCTCTCCTCTACCGGTGCACACTTGAGTTAACTGAGGATTCAGCACTGCCCTGCCGGGGTCTCATTCCAAGCACCATAAGCTACACCCAGGCTTCTTCAGGCTTGCTCAAATACCCCCCGCTCTCCCAGACTCTGGCTTCTCTCTCTTACAGTTGTCTTGCATGAGCTGGTGCGCTAAGCGAGACTACCCACTATCAGCTCTGAAGGAACTTTCTGAGAAAGCCTGCAGGGGATTTGACACAGTGAAAGGAAATATTTTAATGGGGTGTAGTAAATATTGTCATGAAAATGATGAGAAACTTAAAAAAAGAGTCTCTTTGTGTGTGTCGAGTGTCAGAACAAGTGTGTGTTTACGGACACCAGCACAAAGAGGACAATTGAAGATTGCTGAAAGAGATAATTGAATGTTGAAATTAGAAACATAAACCACAAGAGGTATTTTTTCTTTTTTGACATATATGAGTCTGGCACTGCGCTATGTTTTTTTCATCTGTAAAGCAGCAGATAGGAGGAATTTATCTCCTCTCCTGTTTAACCAAATTAATGTGCAAGATCAGAACAATTTTAAAGAGATACACCAGTAAAACCTTCTCCATTAGAGGCTTATATGCAAAGTACAAAGTATTGAAGCAGATATTCATGTATAGTTAAACTACTTGCTCAGTGGAAATAATGTATGTTTGGCTAATTTATTGTAAATCTGCGTTTAAATTGAAACCAATTTAATAACATTTTTATCTACGTTACACACACCAAGCTCATTTTCTGGCTCCTAATATTGTATTAATAGCATAGCTCGAGCGTCAAGAGACAGATTTGAGAGGTTATTTTTCATGGTCATCTGATTTGGATGTGTGAGGTATTTGATTTGAATTTACCTGCATAGCATATGTATGTTGTAGGTACATTTATATCATAAACAATGAAGCAGATAAAAAAGATGTGTACTTAACTAGTAATGTTCGTGGTTAAAATAGAAAGAAACCCTGAGAATAACAATAAAGAAAATAACAGTGAAACAGTAAAAGTTTGACATATTTTCCTGTTAGCCAGATAGAAATGAATCGATAGTTTAGATCATTGTGTAAAACCAGAAGTGTAGTTGTTGTAAACTATATTTGAAGGGACATATATTAACCATACACAAGGTGATTTTTGATTTGGATTGTCATTGGCTTGAAACAGCTGAAAAAAATATATATTCATACTGATTTACAAACAGCCTTAGTCACTTTACTAGCAAAATAATTTTTGAGTAGATCTTGATAATATTGTTTACTGCGAGTAAAATATATATATCCTTATTTGACCAGACATTTTACACCTACTTAGCCAGTTTTACCTTTGCTTACAGAATACTCATTTTTAAATGTCAAATATTACCCATTGAGTTAAGCTGTTTTAAGAAGCTTTAAAAAAAAACACCACAAAGGCCTCATTTACAGGATAATGTTTCAAATAAAAACAGTTTTCAAAAAACAGTTTTCATTTCAAAAAAGATTCACATTGACATGACAATTGGAAAATGATATCCATTTACACAGGAATAGCTGAATCTGTGAAAACAATGTAGTTTTCATGTTGGGCCACTAGTGGGTGCTGTTGGTTGTTTTGGTAATGAAACCACACACATATGTACAGAGAACAAAACAGTGTACATATTAACAATGGCAAGTCTTTGCACATTTGCATGGACAGGCAACAAGGTTGGACTTTTATTACCATTATTACTCAACTATAAAGTTGCACAGTCCCACTACACTATGGCCTGGTAGTCATGACACTCTGGAGGCCACCACTGTGGAGACAGAGTCAGAGCTTTTCCAAAAACTTCCACCTTGGAAACCAACATTTTCACCAGCTCTGAATGCCTTTGTCATATAAACAGACAGTGCAAAAGCAACACATTGGTTTAATTTTCACTTGAAAATTTTGTGTAAACTGGATTTAAGTTGACAAGATGTTGTTTTACTCCCACTTAAGCTGTTTTAATTTGACTATACACTACTACTACTACTAATAATAACAATAATGATAAGAATAATAAAAACTTTTGTGTGGGATGTTGGTGATGTTATCTAGTGTGAAATACATTATAAAGTCTTTATTTCTACCAACTGAATTATGAGACTAAGCAGCCTTGAACTGATTAATTTATGAATAGAGCTATGTGGTGAACTCATTGTTATGTTTTAATCGAACAGAAACATTATAAAACCATCTGGACAAAGAATCTGTATCATCATGTAAAATGAAACATTTGCTGAGTGATTAAACCTGTGTCCTGGAATATATGCTTTTATGGGAGGAAAACAAAAAAATCCTCGATAGGCCGACATGCCACCTACAAATACTGATATGTACATATATTTTCGTTGTCCAATTAATTATGAGAAACTCAGAAATTGTGCAATTATATATGTTGCCAGCACATGAAATTTTCATACAAGCACATGTGAAGGCCTATTTGTCATGTTCATAAATGTTGCACCAGGACAATGACACAGACTGACAAGTGTCTGGGGAAGCGATGGAAAAAGGCTTTGCCTCTTCTCTTTTAAAGGCCTCGGTGTTTACACTATTGTAGGAAATCAGTTCATTCAGCACGGAGTGCAAAAGTTGATTCCTCAATAATGGGGGCGCCCGATGCCTTTTATCATCAGTACTTATGTCTGAATAAAGCAATTTGTTCAAGTTATTTGTTTACACTGCCATGCCACTTCTCTTTCTTGTTTAAGGCATCTCCCACATTCTTGATGAACACTGTGCAAACAGAACATCAAAAAATTACAGCGCGGCATTAACACTGACTAACACAGCATGGCGAAAAATGGGAAAAAAGAATTGCCTCCCAGCACTCTCACAGCCCTAGGAGATTTAAATAATAAAAAGCACTGGGCCTCTGAACAAACAGGATAATTATGGCCTACAGTCTTCCTGTCGCTCGTCTGGCACGACCAAGCGGAAAGAAACATGTTATTACCACTCAAAGGTTCTGCAAGGAGAATTAAGAGGAATAAATGTTTCATGTAGAAGGATGGCTTCATGGTGAATCCCTCTGACCAAATCAACAGCCTCGCTTTATTGCTTTCATTAATTTCATGGTATAGCACTGACAAACACGAGCTGCATGCAAGACATCCTCATACATAAGCACGGCACTTGGGCAGAGGATTTCTGAAATATTTAAAACCATCCATTTAGTTTGGCTACTCACATCTTTACACCAAATTCCTGCATCACCTTTTTTTTCTTTTTTTTTTTTTTTTTTTACCCCCTTGCCTTTGATGCCTCACCTCTCTTAATCAAACCTGACATCGGAGAAATCGAAAAAAAAAAGAAAAAAGTTGCTTATCTTGCGGCGCCGACCGCCGAGTGGAGGAATCAAAGGATTTTCACTGATCAGTTCAGCTAATTAAAATCTTTGTCATAAAATAAGTGGAGGAGCGCAAGGGACCTCAGACCTTTTCTGTCTGGTTTCTAGGTCTAGCTCCAACATGTGTGCAGCTGCCAACAGCGCTGTTCAGCAGAACAGATGGTGCAGTAATGGAAAGAGCTTGTCTCCATTAGGTTGCCTTGCCTTTCTCTAACACAGTCATTCAAGGCAGCCGTCGCTTTCAGATTTCCACACTCTTCACATTGTAACGATGGCAGCACAACACTATGTGACCTTTATGTTGGAGGCTGCGTGTCTCCACACATACAAATGCAACAATAATCTGTTTCCTTTCTTTGGCCTCCTCCGTGCAACGTGATAAGCGACTGAACACAGACAACATACTTCGGTAGCTCACACGTCGCTTGTAGAATTTTTGCTAAGTTTAAAGTAAATTAAAGACTTATTAAATAATTTATTGCTGGGTTAGTAATAGACTTTTTTTTTTTCCTCAACAGATTATTGGTTTGACCTAGGATGCTTATGTCAGAGAAGGTTTAAAAAGAATTCATGATGGTGCATGATTGCAGTTACTGCAGAGAGAGCGAGCGATAGAGAGAGAGAGCGAGCGAGAGAGAGAGCGAGAGAGCGACTAAGGGAACCTGATTTTTGTAATGAGGTTTTCTGATCATATACGGTAAAGGACTTTTAGTCCTTCATATTTAGTGACAAGCCTGTGCACAGAGAAATTACATCTGGACTCTATATTTTAATTTTAATGAGGCATGCCGCATGCTCTGATTCAAATGTCATAGTCTTGCATGCTAAATTTACATCTTCTTTTCATACTTAGCTTGGGTAATGCAGAAAGACCTTTCTATCAAAAAAAAAAAAGACACCTTCCACCAGACTTTGTTTATTAATTATGAATATGCTTTCAGGGCAAGGCCATCCAGATGTCTTGTGGCAATTGGAAAACCTTTTTGCTTCTTATTTTTGAATTCAGGTTGTGGGATTCCTAAATGAAACTCGGGAGGCTGTTTCCACACTCCAATTAGCATCTCAAGCAATTAGAGCAGAGAGGTAGAAGCCCATGGTAATTTTCAGTACATTTGAACCTGGGGTTAAAGCATACTGTGCAGAGAAATACTCGCAACAAGAGAGCAAACATGCAACCAAAAGCACAGCAATTTAATTTTCTGCTGGAGAATTGCCACAGAAAAATAATATTTATGCAAATGTGTATTACAATATTGTACCCCGGGTGTCCTGTTAAAACCAAATACGGGAAATGTAGCAAATGATATACACAAGTCTGCCAGAAACCCAGAGTCTTGCGTTTAGTCATTTGTAATATTTTCAATTTGATGGCTTATTGTGTAATAACAGCTTTGTCATTGTCTCTGACATTGTATTGGAAGCATTATGAGGGTTGAAGAGTTTAAAGATCCCATATTTACTATTTTGTTTACCATCTTTAATCCGTGAAATAATTTTATGGCTTTTTAAATCATTGGAAAAAAAAATCTTATAAAAGGTTTCGGATTTAATTTTTAAAGCTTCTCTCTGGAGAGCTGCCATCACCCAGATGCTTTGTTTTTGTGCCTTTAAGGCACATTGATCTCAATGACCCTTTTCTTCTGAGGGGCTGAATGTTTCTGGACTGATGCATGTCCATGCCAGCTACATGTTTACTGACCACAGGCCATGAAGCTCCCCAGCTCTAAAACTGTTGCAAACCTCATGAACGATTGAACAGCATGATGTGCTGAGGGTAGACGGATGACACGGGATGTCTTTACAAAGTCAGGAAAGTCAAATCAGCTCATTCATTTACAGTTGTTGAACAGTGAACTTTTCTACAAAAAATTACTTGAATAGTACTTTAAAATAGTAAGTGGAGTGTTAAAGGCTGCCATGCAATGTGCACAGCGTCTTTCCTAAGAACATTGGCACAGAGAAAATGCAAGTTTGGGAATTGAACCACCAACCGTGAGTGTGTAACATAACCCAAATGACAACGTGAGTCTCAGCTATACAGCACCTCAATCTTAACTAAAACAATGAAATGAAAGCTTTCACTTCCGCAGTATGAGCTCCTGAAAGTGCACTCACTCAAAGCTCACCTTGCAAATAAGATTGTGTTAGAGTGTTCCGCCTGAAATGTGCACTTAAAATCACGCGGTGTGAAAGTGAAAAAGCCAAAATAGAGCATCTATTACTTACACAAATCATAGCAATACTCAATCAAAATCTCACCATGTTACATGTATACCTTCACATTTTTCGCAGCGCTCTGCTGAAAAACAACTAAATGAGGCTTGTTAATGCAAATGCAATGAAGTGAAAAATAAACACGTATTCAAGCTATCTGTGTAGCATATAATGGCTACGCATATGTGCAGTGAAGGTCCGCAGTGTTAACGACCCCACTAAGTGTTTAAAACACGTCGTAAACATGAAGCACTACTTTTGGTGTCTCAATAGAAATCACACCCTTGATAGTTGATGGATTCCAGTAATGATCCCTTTCCAAACAATTATAACTTTCTTCATGCCTTTGCACAATGGAATCAAAAAACAAATTTCATGTTGTTTCTTGATAATTACTTTTTGATAGCCTTCCAGCAGTGCACAGTCTATAGCCAAACAAACCAAAGAAGTGAGGAACGAAAGGAATGTTTTGTTGTTTGGATTCAACAAGTAAAACATGACAGAAACATAGATTTACGGAAACACAGATCGGTTTTTATGGGAGTCCGAGCTCTTACCTTTAACACATCTGATAACACTTGATAAATGACCCAGCTGATAGTACACACCGCAACACTGTGTTTTCCCAACTGGCTTCAAAAAGGCCCACTTCAAAATGCTGGTACAGCACCTCAGGTGTGTCCTCCACCTAAAGTCATTTTGCCACCCAAAGAAATCAACAGCAATCTCAAGTAAAAATTTCAATTTTGCAGCACGGCCTGAAAGTTTAAATCAAGCTCTTGAGGGCTAGAGAGAAGGAACATCAAGATATTTAATTCTTTTTAATATCTCAGCCATTACTGATGCAAAGACACTTGTGCTGATGAGGCTGTGTTTTGTTTATGTGCTCTATTTAATGCCAATTAAACTACTCCTCCAGGATTGGACTCACATAGAGGGCCGGGAGTGCTCTGCACCAAGTCTCAGCTGTGCAGGAGATGACTTCATTTGCAAGATTTTACCAAACGCCATGTTGCACAAAATCTTTCCCCTTTCATTTATGTTTAAGCCAGTGCTTCCTGCTTTCTTTCTTATCACTGTTTAAGGTTGCTGGGATTGAAATATCTGGTAGAAATGTGTGTCTTGTTACTCCACCAAGGAGGTTGTGTTTTTGCCAGGATTTCTTTGTTTGTTTTGTCTGTTTGTCTGTTAGCAGGGTTGCGCACAAACTCCTGATGGGATCTTCCTAAAAATATTTCCGAAAATGTGTCTTGACCCAACTTAAATTTTGAGAGTAATCCGGATAACCCTCTGGATACAAAAAAATATCAAATATCTTCTTTTTCCCCTTTACTTATCATTGAGCCGTTTTCAAAATATCGTATCTCGTGGAGATCATATCTGATTGACTTGTAAAACTTCAGTGATCTGAAGGATGGTCATATCTAGTAGGTCATCCGGATCGGATCCAGAATGAAATCAGGAAAAATTCTGGAAATTAACCTTGAAAACCCCATTTACGAGTTTCAAAAATCATAACTCATAGAACATTATTTCGATTCTCTGATTTGACATGTATATTTACAGGATCATTGCCCTGAATTGTGCCAAATTTCGTCTGGATTTGATCCAGATTAACCATATGGCGGCACATTGAAGTTGGCAAACAACATTTGGCGAAGGTCTGTGCTCTCTGAGTGCTTTTGTTTCTAGGTTTTCCATGTTATTCAAAGACCTACAGCTCCAATTGGAAACTGTACTTTAAATTGCTGGCTCAACGGGCTTCCTGCTCAAATAATACTATTGATCCATCTGTGCAAACTCTTTTTAAACAATCAGGCATCAACTAAATATTATCTGAGGCCATTTCTCACAGTGTCCCCATTGATATGACTCCAATACAACTGATTTTTCAGGGTAGTCCACATCATGACCAATAAAATTAAAAAACACATTACGATGGGTCATCAGGTTTTCTTCCCATAGTCCAAAAACATACAGGTGTGGTTAATTGATTACTCCAAATGGCTGGGATTGTCTCCAGCGCCATGCGACTCTGAACAGCATAAAGTGGTATCGAAGGTGGAGAGTATGGAGATAATCTTCACAGTAGTTTTTTACCCTTTAACAATCCCAATTTAATTCATTTCATGTTTTCATTAGGTCAGCTCATCATTTATAGCCGACACACTTGGCTTTGTCACTCCATAAAGATGGAGCTAGTCTTTATAATACACACGAATAATTTCCATTATAATACATTCAGCTCTAAAAAATGTGCGTAATAGTTTTATCCTTGATGTTTCTTCAAAGAAATAAAATCATAATGAGAAAAAAGCATCCACCTGATCCCAAGATTCACTGGCTGCGACACTCCTATTAGAAACTAGTGATATACAGAAAACATTACATTTCTCAACCTTTATCAGATCGAATACCTATCCATCCTCTATACTACTTTATCTAACTTAGTCGTGTGATGGTGATGCAATTTTCATCTATATTTAATTGCGGTGTTTTCGAAGTGTTTGAGATTGTTGCTTTTAGCATATATATAGCATATATATTGTTGTTTTAGCACTTTGTGATTTACAAATGTTAAATAAAATACAAAACAAATGTATTATTATTATCATCATTATTATTATTATTATGATGAAATGGACAAGTCACCAGTCCATCACAAGACCTTCTCACACACATGAACAGTCACTGTAATTTAAACTCACTCAATTAGGTCCCAAATAATATTTGCATGGACTGCATTTGGAATGCTGGCTGTGGTTTAATTTTGTTATGAAGCAACACAGAATTCATTTTCAAATAATGGCTAAGTGGCAAACAGAAACTATAAAACTACATGGATCAAGTATTTGGCAGCATCCATGCTGATCTATTGGGGGACCCTCCAAAAATGTTTCTGTTTATTGTCTCTCTCAAAAATGAGATGGGATTTCTGCCCTTGCCTGAGCAGACGAGTGTCTGGCGCAGGAGTGCTGTCAGCTGATCCTGTTCACCTGGGCCTCGCAGGCAATAAAAGCGAACACATGCGCTCGCTTGTCACCCTTTTTTTTTCCTTCTTCCCTGTCAAGAATTCAACAGCTCCTATCTATTGTTGCTGATTTCACATTACACCCTAAATTTATTTTCATTGTAATAAATCACCGTTCTTTAAATTGCAACCTTTGTACAAACTGTACGCTTGCGTTATTATCTTTTGAGACGGTCCGTGATAAATTTAGCTAAATTACATAGGAGACGGTCCATAACGACAGGAAGCAGCTTAATCACTACCTTTACCTGTACAAGGTTGCAAGATGCAGTGAAGTCCTTTGATTGGTCAAATTCTTGAAATCAGGATTAATGTGTATGTGTGGCGTCTGATTTATTATGGACAAGCACTCTGGAGGAACGTTAGATGCAGCTTGAAATCCGTAACGGTGGCACAGGTTGGCTCAAACGTCCTTCCAAGAATTCATGAGAGAGGGACTAATCCTGACCAGAAATGTTTGCGCAATTAAATATTTGGCTCACATACTGTGTTTTCCTTTGCCACTCTGTACTCAGAGCAAGTTCTCCAAGGTATGACTTGCACATATGAAATAATCTCTGCAGCTTTAAGATACGGATTCAAGTCTCAGTATTACAAACAGTAACAGATCTTAGGAAATATATACTATGCACTAGTTTCAAAGGCTTATATGTGAAATGAACTTCACAAAAAAAAAAAAAAAAAACCTTGACTGATCTCACAGAATGAAGTAGAGAAATGGCTCTTGTTTAGGACTACCACAAATAGGCAGAGTATGTGCTGTGAGAGTATTTAGAGAGTATTGAGAGCAGGTTAAATTAAGACTGAGTGCTGAAATGATGGATGTAAGATGAGTGCATTAGAGGGAGAATGCAGATGGCGAACTCCTCCCCACCTCCGTCCCTCATTCTCTGTCCATCCCGCACCATGTTGCTCTCACACTACATTTCCTGCCACTGTCCCTTAAAACGGGCTGTACTATTCAGAGAAAGGCGCTTTTAATTGCATTTTCATGTAGGTGTTTTCTGAGGGTGTCGTTCCCCAGGCAGAAGCAGGAGTGCTCTGAGACGAGCTTTACATGCTCACCAGTGCAGTCAAGCCCCACCAGGGGAAGTGCGTCAGAGTGGAGAGGTGCTGGAAGTGCAGACAGCCCTGTAGGGACACTTGAAAAAGCCATAACAGCCAGAGTATAAATAAATGCATGGGGAAAGCATTTTTCCTCATGGATGAAAAGCCTTTAACCTTTTGGTCTACATAAGAGCAGAAATCGTTCTGTGACATTTAACTTGCATATTTCCCTTTTCTTTCCGGATAGATAATTTCTAGCTTTTATAGGTAAATCAGCAAGGCCTTATTGGATTCCATGAGTCTATTAGGGATCCTCAATGCAGCTCCATGCCAGGGAATTTGAATTTGGATATTGCGCTTGGTGGGGGGAACACCTGTGAATTTTGAGATGCAGTCCCTTTGCCCTTGGAAGGTTTATTCAGCATTAGTGAATACTCACCACCGTCTCCTCCTTTGCAGCCAAAGAGGGGAGGAAGAGGGGACATAAAAAAAAAAGAGAAGAGTTTGTTTTTCGTGCCAATCTGTGGTGCCACACTGATGCATAATTGATTTGGAAAAGAACAGAAAAGGAAACAGTGACATAAGCAGAGCAGTGTTTTGAAGTTTAAAGGTAGGCTTACTGGTCTGAAACAGATTTGACAAGGATAATACTGAAAAGAAAGCAGCACTTGTACAAATGGTGTCAAAATTCTGGCTTAAGGGACAGAAGTTGCTTCAGACTTGTGACTGTGCAAATCACAGGTATTCTCACATTCTGATTGCAAATGAGGTGTTTTGACTATATTCCGTGGAAATATTGATACAGAGTGTGCTTTCTGCAGTGTTTACGCTATTACTGATGCAAACAGACCGAGCTGTTATCACTGCCTGCTATCAGCCAGTAATAATTTGGATACAGCTGTGGTCTAGCCTCGGTATTAAAAGACTTGTCAATCAATATGACAGAGATATCATAGTCCGAGGTTTTGACATTTGGTAGCAGGTCGATTCTTCTGTTAACATGTGAATTTGAAAATGCGTGTGTGATAATGCAAGAGAAAAGTGCTGTGATCAATAGACGCACGCTCTACTTGTAGCAGACAGCTGTGGGAATCAAGCACAATCGCTGTTCAACAGTAGAATGTGTGCTTACCCAGGTTCCTCTGGATAAATAATGGTTAAAAAATTCACCCAGTCAGTTTCCCATCCATTGAAGTAGAAGAACAGCTCGGGGCTGTACATCAATGTGACATCACAGATCACAGACATGGATCTCTGAGGGCTCATTTATAAAGCTTGTATACACTGAAGATACACCCTAAAAAAGCTGCACAGCAGCTTCCAATCTCAAGCAGAGGCTTGCAAGAACAGAAATTTGCCCATATGCTTCTGCAGAGCGGGTATAACTCTTAAATACTGATTACAAAGGAAGAGGCAATCTGTAAAAATTATGGAAATTAGGCTAACACTTATTTGCTCCATTTAAACTTGTACTCACTAGAGTGTATTATGATCTATCACATGCGACTTGCTTGGATGGCATATAAGGCACATTTAATCACGGCGCGCTTAATGAGTTAGATGAGATGCTCTCTTTGTAGCGCAGCAGACAATAGAAAACCCCAACAAACCTGATGCAGTTTCGATGCACAAGTCTTTAGTACAATGTGTAATAAAATGGAGCCCCCCATTATTATTGCAGCTTCAGTTACTACCCTTTACATTTCATTCATACCAGACAGTCTTACATTCTGCTTTTATTGGACAGTTTTACAGTAGAGAGATGAAATGAGTGCATACACAGCATCACACTAAAGCCTCTCTCTCACCACAATTTGTGAAACTAAGAATCATTTTCAACTAATTTAAAGGGAATGTTTTGATGGTGGTAATATGCTTCGTCCTCTCGCTAATGTTAGAGAGCTGAAAATGTGGTTATTATGGCTGAGCTACTTCCCTGCAAATGTAAACTCGGCCGTTATTGGACATTTGTCTGAATGGCATATTATCCAGTCTGTCCTACTACTACAGCGCTATTAGAAAATGAGTAGTATAATTGGAGGCCATAGAATTGTGAGAACCTTTTTTTTCCCCTGTTAATGTTCTATGCTCTTTTCACTGTTACTGGTCTCTGTCAGTACTTAAAGCTGGTCCCTCCTAATGATCCTGGGAAAACAATTTTATATCATTATGCATATAATTAAAAAAATAAGAATGTTAATACCGAACTGCAAAAAGCATTTAAAGTCAGAATAAAGCCATTTGTATAAAGTTTTATTTCTTGTGCATTGGGTCCAGATCAAGGTGCATGATCTCACTTATGTTAACTGAGTATTCGACACACGCATGTTATATGAAAAATGATGTACTGCACATGATGCATGGGCCGGGGGAACAGTCATCATTGTCTACAAGGCCTCCATTCATCTTTGCACATATAGGGTCAATTTTTTTTATAAAGGTGATGGGAAATGAGAAAATGACTTGAACAGAGAATCAAATTGGAGGTTCCCTGTTGTGCTTCTTCGCTGGTTTACTGCATTTATTCTTCTTATTTCTAAGGATAATTTGTAATGAAAAATACTTTAAAGATGATACATATCTTATAAAAGCACATTTTTAGGACTAATCAAAGTAAAGTTGAAGCATTTAGTATGCTTCCTATGGTCAATTTTATAGTCCAGGGATCTCAACAGCCGTTAACATTATACTGTATGTTATTGTGAAACCACAGGAAGTCCCACTTCCAGTCAAACAAATAGACTTAACATGTCAAAGTATGTGCAGGGTGTGAGTTTAAAGTTAATTGCAAGAGTGTACACTGTCCTGTGAAGAAATGAGGACACCCTACAAAAGCCTACGTGCTTCTCTTACATATTTGGACATATGTATATTTCTTATCATTTCTAATTAGGACAGCCCCACATTTATTCCAACCTAAAATGGCTAAAATCACACACAGTCATGTATCACATCAGGTGCACATGATAACAACATTGTATCTGAGCATTTTGAAGGAGGCTTGTCTTATTTAAACCTCAGAAATATCGTTTGGTGTACTCCTGACTGTTGAACGGAGGGGGAACACCATAGTGAGATCCAAAGAGCTGCCTGAGGTCATCAGAAAGTCTACAAGTGGAAGACATTCAAAACACAACTGCCAACATGCCAGAGTCTAGCTGTCCGAGCAAGTGCACCCCGTTCACCCGCAATGCTAAAAGAAGTCTCCAAATCCCTAAAATGTCGTAACAGGACATAGTTATTTCAGCCACGAGCTATTGTGGGTAGGGCGACCAAACGTTTTCCTTGGTTATGTTGATATTATTTGTTTAGTGAGTAAAACAGGGTTAATTTTTGTTGTCTACCTGCAATGAAATCAATTTCTTTTCCAGAAGTTAATAAAAACAAGATTAGACATCAATATTTGAATA
>OMNM01033330.1:11141-21588 GCA_900302745.1 Parablennius parvicornis
TTTTTGTACAATCAACCAGTTCCATACTTGTGTAACCTGACTTAGACCCCCTTCCTCCATAACGCCCCCATGCAAATTAAAACCATCTAATTACTTACTGGATTGTCCCGAGCCCTGCATCCACCACAAGCATGCTGTGTCCCCATCCTTCACTCTGTGTCTCTATGTGTCACTGCTGCTGTCGTGCAGTGCTTTTCAACCTTCTGAAAAGCCCTGAGAAAGTGACACTAAGATGGAGCTGGCATGGAATAAAAGACACACTTTTTAATTGTGTTGCAATGGACCCTGGGGCATTGACTGCTGCGGCCTCACGGCTCTCTGCTGCCACCTGTCTGTTACTAGTGAAGTAACAGAAAGAGCTCAGGAAACAGGGCAGAAAGTGCTGAGTAATGCAAAGAGATGATGATTTTTTACGTTTTACTCAAGATTATTTAAAAAGGAAACATCTTACATCAGAAAATTTCACAGATTTTTTGTAAAAGTGCTTCATTTAATTGTTCCTTAAGTTACAAGTAAAGAATGCATTACTTGAATCGGTTCAATGGTTAAATGTTAAGCAACATAATCATCTTTCTTAGAAAATATCAGCATGAAAATCAGAGCGTTGAGTGACTAAAGGCACTTGAAATAAATAATTTGATTACCTCTAGAGTTCAGCGGTATAAATGTTCTCATTCCTGATCAAATCACTGTAAACGAGTGTTTGCAGAGTGAACCGCTGCTTTGCATGATTGGATAGCCCAACAGGAAGCCATTGAAACGCCAACGTAAATAGTAATCAGGTCATGGGTAAACCAATCAGCTGCATTGTTTCAAAATGTGCACAAATCAATTAGCAAATGGATTTTCTTTCAGAAGTGCAGACCATAATCAAAGCATCTCAGGAAACAGGTTACGGCCAATCTACAGTTTGTTTCTTTGTAACTGAGCAGCTTGTGACTGTTTGCAGCCGACCTCCAAAACTTTCATTCACTTTAAATATGTTTACATTGCAGTGATTAGGATCATTTGATCACTCATAAATCTCTCCTGTTCAATAAGAACTTCCATTAGGTACCTCGCTGTTTGCAGTCTCCTCCTGCTGGGTCCAGTCTGATCGGACATTTGATGCCTTGGCAATGCCCGTCTATGTGTGGTGTGCAGATTACAATCAATAGTTGATTGTCTCCTGTTCATTACCACTGTTTAGATTTAAAACACTGCTCACTTTCCTCACAGGGTTTCCACACGGTACTTTTGAAGGCCGGCTGCTGGCCTCGTGAGGACTCCCTTCCAACCCACACAGCTGCTTTCCAGGCTACAAGCAGAGCTCCATCACCTGCATCCAGCTGCAAACCACAAACAGATTGTGGCGTTCCCCCTGAAGGGGGATTTTCAGCAGTCGGGTCATCGTCGGCACGGAAGACGAAGGAACTAATTTATTTGCCAAAACTCCACTGCCCATCAGCAAAGGGGCAGCCTGTGAGGACTGACATAGTGGTAGCTAAGAATGCCTGTCTGAGCATGTGACAACATTTCCCAGACCGCTAAACAGTGAAAACAGGCCAACGAGGCAACATATTGCATTGATTTAGTCATTTGACAAATAGCTTTGGAATGAATATCCTCGTCCAGTCATTTGTAAGCAGTTACCATATAAGTAGTGGATAAAAGGAAACACGGCATCTTATTTTAAGAACAGGAAATGAGACAATGACAGCAGACAAGCGTATCACATATTGAGACAGTTGCGGTGTTTGTGGTGACAAAGGCAGTGTGAATGGTGATTTTATTGTCTCCCTGTGCTTGTTGTGGCGGTGTCATTCCGAACATTTCTCTGGCATGTGGTAGACTGCAGCAGTTCATACTTTACATGACAGAATCAAGGCAGCTCCAACACCACCCAGTGCTTTTTCACTAGCATTAATAATACTTTACAAAAAGTCAAATGCAACATATCTAAATAGATCTTATTTGACAAGATCTGGACACTTGTAGCTTTATATATGTGACAACTTTTTTTTTTTTCCTGTCAGACTTTAAAGTAATACGTCTCTTTATTTTTAATACTAACACGCTAGTAACAGATTACTATTATGAAGTTAATATTATGCCAGACAGCTTCATATTTGTGTCCTTCAGCATCATTAGAAGCTGTTGTTATAGTTTCATTTTCAAAATAAAGTGAAGGAAGGGTTGGACAGGCGATGGCTCACACTGTGGGATGAGACAGGGTGGGATTAAACTACATAAAAGTTCATAGATTATTACAAAAATGCAACCTGTAACAGTAATTAATAGAGACATTTGTGCAGATTTGGTAGGTCAATGCAGAGTTGTTGTCTCTCAGTGGCTCTGTGTCTGCGTCAGTGAGTCAGACATTTTTTCCAGTGACAAGCAGGTCTGATGCTGTCAAGTCGGACTCCTGATTAATCGGAGGAGCAGGTGATACCTTCTGAAATGAGCCACAGTGAATCTCAACTCAGGCTTGGTTATTTTGAAGGTAGAATTCTTGGATTTCAGTTTAATCTCAGAATATGACAAAAGCATGACAAGCGACGAATATAAACATTTGATATACATGTTAAAGTTTTTGTGTATTATCTTTCGGGTTTTTCTCAACAGTTACTTTTTCATTGTACTCCTGTTTACTGTTGGAATAGTGCTTCATTACTCCTGAACTCACAATGCTAATGACTGTGACTTGAAAGATGTTCAATGAGTGATATCAACATTAGCCTCTATTCCCATTACCTACAGTGCATTAGCTATCTAAATAAATATTGTGTTTCCTTTCTAAGAGCTGTCTACATGTTGGTGGTTTATTTTCACTGTTTTACGCTGCTTCTTTATGTTGGCATACGTTCATAATGTGCTAACATTATGATAATAGAGCATTTCCCTCCGGTGTTATGAGACTGACCCACAACAGATCAGCTAATGTGCCAAAGCACAATGACAGGACTTTTTACAGTGAATTATCATCCTCATTGAGGGAAGCCATTAAAAGAAGGGCAAAAGTTGATTTTTCATTAAATAGCAAAGTAACTGTAGTACAAGAAACTAAGCAGCAGAGAAACGTCTTGTGTGAAGCATTGTGTTACTTTCATGTTAGTTAAAACAGAGCTATTCTTTTAATGGTTAAATAACTTGCCAAATGTGTCGAATATGATGGGGAATATCTGACAGTTGCTTGAGTAAACATCCCATATTTTCCTTTCAAATCTGTCAATTAGACAGAATTTCGTGTTACACCTCCCACACCTGCCCCAAAGTACGTGTGAACACACGCTTTAATTAGCTGTGTTCTGCTGCGTTCTGTGTCCAGGCAGTCTGCCCCAAACAGCCACGACGGCTTGCAGAGTTTGCCCTGTCAAAACACAGCGATTGCCCTCCATTTGATTTTCCTAAACCCTGCAAACTCCGATGTGGAACTTCTGTCAGTGAGAAGCGGCACAGTTGAGAAAACAGGATTACTTGCCATGGCAACACCTGCAAGCAGCACGTGCAAGCAGGAGAGGAAAATGATCCTGGTTAACTGCTGCAGATAATGACACTGCTATATTTACATTTGTCTTTGGCAAGAGGACACCTCAGTCTTCCTCCCATCAAGTAGCTTTTTTTTTTTTTTTTTTTTTTTTTTTTTTATGTTCCAGCATGATTGGATAGTGTGACTTTTAAGTCTGTGTCAGAGTGAAGTGATGGTTCAAAAAAAGCAACGTGGTCAATGGCGACAAGTGTTTGTAATTACTCCAGCTTCACACAAAAACACTTGGGAGTATGAACCACAGAAAGTGTTACATTGAGACGCGATGATTGTTCATCTTGGAAAATGTAATAATTGATAGTAACATAACACATTTGGAACAAAATTTTTTAAGCCTCAGCCTATGAATAATATTAGGTACGTGGAAACGTGCAGGGGAAAGTTGAGTGACATCCATTTTATTTTTTGGATGTTGCATTGACATTTTCCTGGGTAAGTGTGTGTAGTTGTAAATAAAGAACCAACCGACCACTGAGGGAGAGAGCAACATGCAGGAACGGTCCCCTGTCGGATTTCCTCACAGCCTAAAACAACAACAATATTTTGAACATAAATTAAGAAGTGTGTCTTTGATGGAAGGAGGAAATTGTGAGTCCTTGAAGAGGACCATACACCACACTCAGCTCACTCACCAGCATCACGGCATAGCAGTGCATCATATCAAGTATGAAAATTAAGATTGTAGTTGAAATGTGGATGTCAATGAGTCACAATAGGGCTGTTTAGTGTTCAGCACCCTGGTTTGAACTTGGGGGTTTTGTGGGTGGACTTTCTCCAGGTAATCCTACATTTGAGGCTAATTGGTGCCTCAAAATTGCCCCTAGATGTGAATATGAGGGTGTGTGGTTGTCTGTCTCTGTGTGTTCACCCTGTGATGGACTGGAGAACTATCCAGTGTGTATCCTGCCTTCGCCCAGCTGCGAATGGCTCTAGCACCCTACAACCCTGCGTAGGATTAAGCGGCATAGAACATAGATGGATGGATATTACTGTTGTTTGTCTTTTGTTTTGTTCTATATATGTTCCAAATAGATATATGAATTAATACATTTAAGAATTTGTCAAGGTGACAATGTTGAAATATTCCAAAGTTTATCAGACATTTCAATTACAAATGTGCAAAGTCAAGAGTAAAATCTAAACACAATCTTTTAAAAACAAAGTAAAAAAAACAAGTAACAAATTCATTAAAAGTAAATCTGTTGGAAAAAGGGAAGAAATACTTTAGGTTTGAATGAAAAAGTAATAATTTGACTTAATGCTAAAGATGGAATTTCAGCTTTAACATATTTTTTTAATGACAGATCAACACTTTCTTCAACATTCTTAAACATTACCCCACAATTATTATATAATATTTCAATGTCTTGATGGAGCTTGGATAAACAGTTAGTCTTCTATAAAAGAACTGAAACGGTTGACGTATTTTGTTTTAGGTTACTTGGTTTCCTGGAAAATTACTGAAGCAGGTTTCAAAACATGTGTCTCTGAAGGATGATCCTGATTTATCTATCTTTTTAAAGTCTGGCTCACTGATAAAGCTTGCAGTCACCCTCCCAATACGTGGGTCAAACTCAGGTGGAGCTTCTGTTTGACGCCACAAGGCCACGATCCCAACTCAGAGGGCCTCTTTTTTTAATAACTCTGTGACCCAAAGGCCCCAGACAGTTCGCCCGACTGTGAACTGGACCGCTGTGCTTTTATGGACATTTTTCCGGTTTATCACAGTACACTTTGTGCCAAAAAGATGGCGAGTATCAAAAGAGACGGACAGTCTGAGGTGAGAAAGGGCAAAGAAATGTAAAAACAAAGAGAACGAACAAGAGATAAGGTGTCAGACGAAGAGATAGTGAGAGCAACAGAGTGAAAAACGTGTTATCGCCAGACCTGTTCATCTCGCGCTCGGGTCAGAGGGGTGTGAGACACGAGCTGGCAGAGCCGAGAGCACGGGCTGGTTGGAATATGTGCGGGGCCATAGGAAGTGCTGTGTGGAGAAGATAACAGTGTGTGACTGTGTGTGTGTGAGTGTGTGTCTGATGGAGACGAGAGGCGACGATGGAGGTCGGGGGTGGGCAGAATGAGTAACAGTGTCCTTAGCCCTGCCCCGCTTTCCTCTATTCACTACCAGCATCCTGTCTGTATGCTGCTCCTTAATGGCTTTTAATGAGCCACCGGTGAATCCTGCTCCTTCCTGCCTTCACACAACGTGCCAGGGGAGAGCAAGTGAAAGGAAGAGAGAGAGAAAGAGTGGACACATCCACATCACAGGCTTCAGGGGTGGTCACTTGCTCTCCTTTTGAGGTTTGCGAGGAAATACAGGGATCCATTAGGATACCCTGGTGACTGGGAATGATAAGGTCATCATGAAAGAGTCTAAAACAAAGAAGTGGTTACACACTGTGGGCCTGATCGACTGAAGGTTCAGGCATATTTAAAAGGGTGCAAACGTGATTTTGCATGCACAGGTGTGGAAGCTGATCTACAAAATTTCGGGGATCTGACAGAAATAACACACTATTGATTATGTTTTAACTGATGGTGCACCGTCCTTTGACTCTCCACAACTCTCATCGTCAAACTTTATGATTGAATGTTTTCTGTGTTCTACCCCTCCTTAGGCTCTGCAATCTGTTCTTGTGCTGTTTTTTTTCCCTACAGCTATCACTTTGACACAGTCATCTCGTGTAATGCAATTTTCTTGATTTCAGTCATTTGTTGTTCTGCACATTCATTAAAAGATGCCCTGTGTAAGCTGCAGGCAGCTTTTTCAGCTGTTCAGTGCAACGTGAAAGATTTGAGGCCAATGTTGAATGCTGAGAAATCAAAAGTCATGCTTTTTTTTCACACCCCAGGAAGAGAGGGAGTAATCTACATTGAGCAGCTTGTTAGAAAGCTTAAATTGAAACTGGGTTTTTATTCTAGAAACAAATCGTGGTTCTCTTTTAAGACTAAAAAGTGCCTTGTCGAGGCTACTTTCATGTCCATGTTGGACTATGGGGACATTGATTTTATTTATAAGGCAATTCTTGGCTTGCTGCCTCCCTACCTTTGTGGTTACATGACGCAGAAATCCAAAAACAATTATACTTTTTACAAGGGTTTATGGCTGTCCCTACAAAACAGAGCAAAAAAACCTTCATATTTTCTGCTCCTAGTGCATGGACTGCCCCCCAGAAAGATTTTAAAGTCACAGAGTGGATCTCACTGCGGAAGTTTAGGGCCCCTTTTAAGGCACCTGGAAGCAAAAACCTCACCTTGTTCTTGTTTTACCTAACTTTATTTTTAACTATTGGGTGGCTTTTACAGTTATATCTTTCTAATGTTCTTACTCTTGACTGTAATTTTATTGTTTTTATGTATTTGTCTTCTCTCTCTTTTATTGTCTTTTAAAAACATAATATTTTGTCACTGTAAACCTGTTTTTGTTATCAGGACACACTTGAAAAAGAGATTGTTAATCTCAATGTGATTCTCCTGAAGAAATATTTGACATTTGGGCATTCAAGCCGAGAAACAGTGAGGAGTTTGATGTTGCAGACCTTGACTACAGCAAACAGATCAGTTGTGAATCAACTGTGTGTTATGAGTGAGCTGATCAGAGACAGAATAATTCAATGATTCAAAAACATACTGATCATATCAAAAAGTTGCATTAAGGCAGTTTTAAACTGTTCAAATTCAACATGGGAATGCTAGTTGAGCAGATACTTTTTACAGCAGTATTTTGCACAGTAAACTTGGAAAGCTTTTACCTCAGATGCCCTCACTGCTACAACTGAGCTCTGAACTTGGGTCCACGACACTCAAGACTAAACCCAAGGTGGCACCAGGAAGCTTGCTGTTGTTTACTAATTTTTTTTAATCAATTTTCAAACCAGCTTAGTCAGCTCAGGTGGATATAATATCACTTTTGTTTTTATTTGTGTTCCCAGTATAAGCTAGCCTTTCAATTGAATTATTTCAGTGTAAAAATCCATAACCGCAAAAAAAAAAAACATATTTTTTAAAGAAAGTCAAGGCTTTGGCAATAAGATCTCAGCAATAATTTTACAAGAATGCCATTTCAAATAATTTCTTGGGAACGTTCTTGGTGTAACTATTGGATACTGTTTCCTCATGAAAAATAAGACAGAGGGCAAAATCAATTCATTTTAGAATCAGCAAAATAAACATATTGATCCCTCAGTAGAAAAAAAAAAAGTCCCTCGACTCTGATTGGGTGCTGTTTGGATCATGTGATGTGAGGAAACGCAGTTCAGGTTGCACGTGTGACAATTAAAGGGGTAATAATTATTTTCTATGTACTTTTTAATCATCTCTCAGAAAGAAGGGATCTTTTTCACTTGTTGGATTATAATCATGTTAGGAGGACTAGAACTGCTGAAAGGAGCGGACATGATATCAATGAAAAGGTAAGATGTCAATCCCCCTTTTTTAAAACATTATATAGTTAGTGGTTTGGTTAAAGGGACATAAAACACATGAATTAGATGTTTTTCTTATCAATTCATAAAAATAGGTTCATTATTTTCTTTTCTTTGGTATTATGCTTTCGTTTAACGTCTAAACTCAGTCAGAACTACCCGAATAAGATCTTCAATTTCGTATCATTTAGATTGTTGAAGGGGAATTTTATTGTCACACATTTGGATAGTATTATAGAACAACATAAGAGTGTTTATTAAGGAAAACCACCACCACCAATGTGGTTGGCAGGATATCATAGCTCTGACTTGTGTCTGGTGGTTGTGATAGATGACAGGTGAGAGAGTCTCTCTGATCCCTCTGACACTCTGTAATCCAGTTAAGAATGGTGGATTAGAGACTCCTTTTGAAAGAGGCTGAGGTCAGCTCTCGATTCTGCCTGACACATAGCTTCAGAGAGTAAGAAAAGGCCCGACATTAATTGCAGGAATGTGTGTGCATGTATGGAGGGCGAGGCAGAGGAAAGAGGCACAGGGTTCTAGTTTATGTAGAGGAGATGTGAGTGAGGGTGCTCTCAGGTTAGAGTCATTTGACCTCTTTAGTGACTCCCCTCACTGGATGTGGAGTCATGGATTGCAGTATGAGGTTCTGATCCTCAGGATAGCATGTTTACATGCAACACAGAAAAAGCAGGTCATTTCAATCTCTGTATACTTAAATAGGAATAAATAGTGGCATATTACTGACCACCTGACAACTGAACTCTAATTTAGTATTATTCTAATTGTATAATTAGAAATGTGACATTTCTCCTTGAATATTCATCATAATAAACGCCAACATGATACTGGATAAAAACATACCATCCCTCAACTCTGTCAACATAACTTTGTTACTAAAGCACTTTATAAACAGCCACAGCTAAACCAAAGTGCTGTATATAAATAGTACCATCATATATTGCCTTGTTTTTGAAAACCAAAATAAGTTTACATTCTACAGGAAATGAATTACAATTTCAGCATTATGTCCTTTTAACAATGTCTCTTCCTGTAAAGAAAAACAAAACATGTCCATTGCTCCTGCAATGCACGTCTTTACAATCTCAAAAGATCCTCAGACTACTTAGTCAATATGAAAACATTTCACCACTTCCCCGCTGATCAAAGGCGTTTTTACTGTTGTCTGATGCAACCATCTTGTACTGAAAACTTTGTAATATTCAGTAAATGCAAAATCAGAATTGTATTTAACAGTAAAAATTCAGTCAATTTGGTTTCTCTGAAACCGGCCCCCCACAGATTTATTCTGCTGCTAACTGACAATATAAATCTATAACATGTGGTTAGATGACAGTTGACTGTTGTGAGCTGCACATCCATCTTTACTGAGGCAAAACATCATCTCATGATACACAGTGTTTAATGTTGATAGACAAGTTGTGGCTCCTGAAATCAATTAGTCTGGACGTGTAGAGACTGCAGGGTACCATACTATCTACACTATCTTCCTTTTACTTATTCACACACTGTCAATGGTGAATGCTGCCGTACAAGGTGCTCACACAACACTAAGCAAGTAATAGTCCAGTGTCTTGCCCAGAGATTATTTAACACATAGGCAGAATGAGATGGGAAATCGTACCACAGATCTTTATCTGGGTCTGTTTATTGTGTATTTATCTGAATCTCGTGAACAGATATTAAAAGGCCAAAGTCATTTTAAAAACAAAACCATAAAATTATCCTCAATAGAAATAATAAAGAGCAATAGGAATAGAAAATCCTTCAAATCCTCTTCAGTGCAACTGGATTTATACTATTATTAAAAAGTAAATAACAATTAAAGTTATAAATCTTGTGGAATTAAAAATATTACGATGATGAAACATAGTGGAGCATGCACGAAATTCATTATATCATGTGTGTTTTGCATTTTTCTATAAGAAAAGGCTTGGATTATACATGGTTAAAGCCAGTCATTTGTTATTGTTTTTCGCTTTGCGGTTGTGGAAAATTTTTGCCATATTTCCATCCATCACATCACATTGTGTGGTCGAAAATTGTAGACGTATACAGCTCAAACCTGGTGAAGCCACATGGGCCATCCTCCACCCACTTGATAATCACAGCGACAGGAATATCAACAACGCCCAATAAATGGAAATGTTTTGCACTGAAGTCGACCTCCGCTACGAGGAAAACATGAGCAGAAAATACACAACATACTGTCTGACAAACTGAAATCCAGCAACGACTTGAAGAGTTTCTAACCACATTTGAGGAATAGACGGGGCCGTTGTTTTTTTTTTAGGTTTTTTTTTCATTCTTTAGTGAAATCTTTTTTGGGAAGAACTTAAAAACAAATGGTGTTGGCTTGCCAAGCCAGCGCTGTAGTGCTGACAGCAGCCAACAGATGGTGGTTAGCTTAGCATTCGTCATAATAGTCATGATGGTGATGATGATGACAATAATAGCTCCAGCAGCAGACGACAGT
>OMNM01033331.1:8910-45989 GCA_900302745.1 Parablennius parvicornis
TTCCAGTCCCGGAGGTTTTTTTTTTTTTTTTTTTTTTTTTTTTTGTCTTCTGCGAAAGCATTCCAGCTTGCACGCTGGCCCGGCGTTTCGGGTGGAGGACCGAGACAGAGAGGCAGACGTGAGGCTGCAGAGAGGAGAGGAGGAGTGGATGGATGTTTTTCTAAGCCTGGCATGTGAGACGAAGGCATGTTATGAAAACACTAGCGAGGAGAGTAAGAAAGAGAGAGAAAGGAAAGAGAGGAAGCAGACAGGAAAAGGGGAGAGGAATATATTCAGCAAAGCTATGAAAATAACTGGGCTGGAGGAGGACCCTGGACGTCTGACTAGGCTGAATGGAGGCCCTGTCCTCTGGTCCTCTGGTCCTCTGGTTCAGCAATACACGTCGTGATAATCTGGCGTCAACAACAAACAATGATCATTATGTCAAACGTTTTTATAACTATTTTTTTCTAATGCATAGCCAGTATTTTTCTATACTATGTGCAGTCCACTCTTCTTTCACTAAGACATCGGACCTCTTTCTTCCACTCTACATTCTTTACGGTGCTAAAATCCTCATTCAAGTTCACTTTTGCTTTTGTAAGAGCACAAAGCAAAATAATCAGTGCATTACTTGCTTTTGAAAATGATGCCCACTTGCATGGAAATGGCAGAATTGCTGAAAAAGATATACTGGTAGTTTGCATGCCAGGCCATGAGTTTTTGCTGTTGCTCGTTTTTGCAATGAAACAACACACACATGCAGCAGAGAACAATCAACTATAAATATTAATAATGGGAGAACACTGACATTTGGGTGGCTAGACAACCAAGTTGGATTGTTATTACAGTGCCTGTCAACTCTATAAATACCAAGACCCAGAAGAACATTGAATATCTACTTTTCAACACATCAACAGAACACCATTACACGACCAGTTACTATTGTCACATCCTAACAGGTAATTTGTGCCTGATTTCATCACAAGTCCTTAACATTAGCTTTTTAAGTAGAGTTGGGTAGGAAAATGATAATTGATCAACTGATTTGCCTCACATTTATTGTCTAAATTTCATTAATTAAGCCAGAGGTTTAATCCAGGGGCCAAAAGCAGCCCATTTTATGCCTGAATGGGCGGGGTCAGTAAAATGAATGAATAATAAATCTTCAATTCAAAGATTTTTGGACAAATTCAAATATTTCCCTGTATGTGTATATGTGTATTTTACACAACTTGAAAAAGTCAACAATTTTAGAAAACCCTTAGAAGTTGAACAATTCAAAAAAGGATAAATGCAATCTCAACAAAAACACATTAATATTATTAATGATACCAGATGCAAAACACAGTACATTAAATCAAGTCCTCTGACTGTGGCATTTTACTGCTTTCAACATGTCACAACAAATTCACCCACTTTGTCACTGCTCATCTCTCAGCTTAGTGCTGCTTTATTCCTCTACCAGACTGCAATTATTAGTAAATAAGTCAGAACCAGCAGTGACATTTATTGTCAAATCAAAGTTGATGTTTTCTTTATAATTGCATGGGGCTGGAAGTCGGCAGGCTGTAAGTTTGACACCCCTGAGTCAAGCCTTCAGATTGCAGTACACCTCACATCCCTGATATAGAGTTAGCTGCTCCTTCCTGTACGGGCATTTGGTTCATATTGGTCGTGAGTGTGAGTGTGTTTGTGATTGTCCTGTGATGGAGTGACCACCTGCTCAGGCTTTGCCCCGTCTTTCATATAAAGTAGGATGGATGGATGGACAGATTGTGACAGGAAGCCAAAAGTATCTGGAGAAAACCCACACAGGCAAAAGGAGAAGAAGAACATTTCAGACAGAACAGCAAATCCAAGAGTCAAGCTAAGAAATACAAGTGTTCGTTCAGCACTCATGCACTAACCAAACCACGGTTCAAATCCCTCACCACAATCTGTCTGTCTGTCCTATCTTTTCTTCTCAACGCTAAGTCTCCTCTTATGAGTCTGATTCTGCCTATAAGAGTTGTATTATAACCTACCAATAGTCTTATCTAGGTAATTGGATGCAGTAATTTACAGGATGTGTTGTTTGGTTGTTTTTCTTTGTGAGTAACTCAGTGATAATGAAATCCACTGACTCTTATTCTTTAATGGTATTGATTACATTGTTAGACTCTAGTTATTTATATCCCAGGTAGCTTCTGTTTCTTCCTGTCTGATTAGTGAAATGAAAGCTCCTTTGCAAACACATCCAGTCCGCAGTCTTTCATTCCCTCTGATAACGAGTGGTCATTAGTATGTGTTGCTGAAAAGGACCTGACTGCTGAGCTTTTTTTCAGAAAGGTAATCCTCTGGAAACGGTGAGTGTTAAAAACCTTTGCTTCTGCAATGACAGTCAGTGAATACATGACTTCAGACAGCAGAAATTGGAAGAAGCAGTTTGGAGATGTGAGGATATCACTTACACACTCCTCTGTAGCTTCAACCTGATCAGAAACAAACTAGCTCAAGTGTATCAAAAACTCAAGTCTTCCACTTTTAAAATTCATGATGTGCCTTAACAGATATGTAAAGTAGGCATAATGCTGTCAGCTGCATGTATTTGCTGAAGTTTTAACACCACCTTCTGATTGGTGGATGAACTACATATGACAATATGAGAACATTTATTTCTAAAGAATACTATCAGAGACACATTTGACAGTTTCCATGGTGCAGAACATGGTTGTGATGGTTAGAACTGAGTACCGAACCTTGACTCAAACCCCTCTTATAACATAACTAGTAAACCTAAACAAGCTCAGTCTTGAAAGCACACAAAAAAAACTAATCCAACATGTTTTTAGTGTCTAGTATTCAGTCCCTATAAAGTAAGTTTGACCATATAATGTAGTGTGAACCGGCTTTTCAGAACCCACAAACAGAGTAAAACCAGAACACACACACACAATGTAATTATCACAATCGCTGGTGATTTAAAATAATGAAGCAAATCCTGCATGGACCCATTGTTCCAGCAGCAGGTAAAAAGCTTATTATGTAGATGTAAACAGAGAATGTGGATGTGGTCCATTGTTTTGCGTGTTTAGTAAACCTGTTGTTTGGGTGTTTGATTGTTATGTGAGATTATGCTGCATGCCAACAGAGTAGAACCAGTCATGACAATAGATGACGGAAGTCTTGAAGAGGTGAGCGGCTTCCAATATCTTGAATCTCTCATCACTAAAGATATTAGACATGGAAATCAAAAGAAAAAGGGACTTCTGGCTGAACTGAAGATATGATAGAAGGCCAAAAGCCCATCTCTTCACACAGGTTCAGTCAGGCTGTGAGGATCACTCATCACTTTTATTGCCTTGTAAAAATTTGAGACATGGACACATGATGCTAAAGTTAAACTTACTAAAATATACTGTGGCTTTTGAAAGTTGCTGCTGTATTCAACTTCTTTGAATAACTTGGAAATTAGCAAGTGAAATCGGATGACAAATCCAAGATACATTTTAAACATAAGAGCCACTTCTAGAGGTTTGCACACAGTCAGAGCAGCTGATGATCCAAACAGGTGAAAGGATGATGGCGATGACATGGGCTGTGGGTCGAGCAGCAGCCTCATCACGTGGTGAGGTGAGAGCAGTCTTTGAACTCCTCGACGAGGGATGTCACCATGTTTGATTAACTTTTTTTTTCATAGTCAGAGACACTGAAAACATAACAGCGCTGACTCGTGGCCTGTCATCTTTACTACATCTTTTTACGCGCTTCTACCTTTACTGTGAGAACAGACATCGTTATCAAAATGCTGCTATGTAAACGGGGTCTGAGACGAGCCACAATTGCTGTGTATCGTCCTGAATATAGCCTGATTTTATATTGCATGATTTTATCATTATCATTGTTATTATTGAAACATTCCCAGAGCCAAACGCAGTGTCTTAATCCTGTCTGGGAAGCATTAGGTGATGTGCCTAATGCCTCTTGCATTCTAATTAAAACAACACAGTGCTTGTCTTCAATCTTGACCTTCACTCATTTTTACCTTCCAAAGTCAAACCTGAGACCTCTCGATAAACCTTATAGACACATGAAGTGTTATAGTACCTGTTTATGGCTTTTACAAGGAAGGATTGACCTCAATACAATAAAACAATAAATCATTTACAAGTATAATCATATTCTGGATGTTGATATCCTGTCACCAAATAGAGATATTTTTTAATCTCACATAACTATATGACTGTAATGTGAGATTCTCGAGAGTGAATCTGCATTTGCTCCAGCGATGAACTCAATCACTAATCTTCAAAGGGACCACGTCAGGAGCGACAACTAAAAAGTTTCCCTCAAAAGGATTTCCGGGGATTTGAAGATTACCCAACCAATGTGAACAAATACTAAGTTATGTCCTGAAACTTTCTCAGAACGAGAAAAAAGTCTTGAGCTTGTAAATCAATAGCATCAAACTCATCTGACATCAAACTCATCCGATACATGTAGTGGTTTGATCTCAAGTTGAACAAATCAGTAAATAATAGAATTATAATCAATAAATAACTAGAACTCTAAATGTCTCTTTGTTTTAGTGCAACAGAGAATTAATATATCATTAAGAAGTTCTCATTTAGTGAATTAACCTTTAATAATCTGAAATGTGAATAAAATAACAGCAGTTTCAACAATATTATCCCTCAGTTCACGATGTGTTTTACAACTTACAGATCACAGAGGATTTTTATTCCACTATTTACATCTTCAAAGGCATAAAACATTTGACCAAATTTGAGTTTGAACTCAAACAAAGAGCAGGCTGGTTCATATCATTATCAGAATAACTCGTAAAAAAAATCTACATATTTTCATTCATGTCGACACATTTCAACATCTGTGTTGTGATGCTCATCACCTGAACTGACTCACCACTAAATATAAACTAAAGTGCACCCCTGGTGGTCAATTGAATATATTACAGTTAATGTCATAATGTTTCACAGCTGGTAACAGTCTTAATGTCTGTGTACCTTCCTGTGTAACCTTGCGCTCTCTTGCCTTGCAGAAAATTGGCTGTGACGGCATCATCGGTTCCTTGGCCAAAGAGGACCGCTGTGGTGTTTGTAACGGAGATGGACGCTCCTGTAAAATAGTGAGAGGAGACTTCAACCACACCAAGGGAATGGGTGAGCGTGTGTTTTAATGTCAAACCACTACGTGCGCACACAAAGAATGCTGGTGTATATAGAGGTCATTGACCCTCAGCGGGTGTGCAGTCATCATAGTTCACGCTTTGCTTGATTTATTGCGTGAATTCAAGAACGAAAACCAATTCCAACGACATGTTGTGGCGGTGTCGGGTTATGAATGCAGCTTTAATTTCCAACTCTCTGGAGCTCAAATGGAGGCATTAACTGTTAAGTTGTGCTAAAGTTGATTCATGTCCTTTGTAGATATTAAAGATTCATGCAAACATCCTCTACATTTTTATATATGTAGAAACACAAGAGCAGTAATAAAATTGAATAACTGAATGCAACGAGCATCTTAATTCAAAAATGCCCTGACTTGTATAGAAATATCCATGATAATAAAAAGCGCACTCAACTTGAAAAATTTAATTTCATAACGCAAAAAAGAAGTTACAAGGCTGAAAAAGCTTAATGCTGACTAAGTTCATCCAAATATATGTTAAAATAAAGCAAGTTGGACTTTTCTGTCTGAGTTTAATTCAACCAATTCTTTTGCGCTACAGCTTTACTGAAAACTGCAGTTAATACTGATTTAGTCATTCCTGCATATTTATTGTTGTACTTTCAAAACAAACATTGGTTATTGTTCTGAAAATTATGATACTGGACACAATATCTGCACCACAGTGATTTGATATTTGATCGACTGACAGGGTGGGCATTTTTAACAGTCGATCAATGAGTTACAAAAAAAAGGACATTTGTTTTCTTTGCAAATACCACAATCTAGTGTTAGACACCAGTAACACAGTGTGTCTAATTTGGGAAAAAAGTTAAATAATGAGCCTCCATTTACACGACAACGTTTCAAGTCAGAACATGACGCTCATGGAGACATGGAGGCCACCATCGTTGTTTTTGTCCATCAACTGAGCATTTGAAAAATAACTATTTACTAAAGCCATGGCGGCATTTCCTTGCGTTTTCCCCTGCTTTCAAGGAAATGGAGTTGTCGCATTTTCGTAAGGTTGCATTTCCACAAAGATGGTGTCGGAGCATTTTTTTCCCCCAAAAAAGTAGCGTTGTCCTCCATTTCCATCAAGACTAGGTCAGAGGATTTTCCCAAAGTTTCCTCTTCAGTGTCTCAGAGCATCAATTCATGTGAACGGACACCCAAAACGCAACGAAAGTTTTCTTTTTTCACATGAAAATGTCGTCGTGTAAACAAGGCCAAAGTACCGGCCTTTTCATTTTCTTCACATTTGTTACATTAAAAAAACTGTTAAATAAGAAGACCTTTGAAAGATTGTGATGTTTTGTGATCTCTACATGGAGCCACTGCGGAGCAGTTGCAGACTTCTGCTCTTAACTTTATTTTTTAAACGGTTCATACACTTTTCTTCTTGAGACGAAGATAAGATCACTTAAAGTTTTGACTGGGGTTTTTTTTTTATTTTATTTTTTTTCACTGTGTGCTGCTTGGTGTGGTTCACCGGACATGTGACCTCCATTTCCTTGTCTTGTCCTCCAGTTACCACTAGACAGTGTAAGCGGGTATCTACCTGTGTGATGGCTAAACCCAGAGCTGTCCCCAAGTGTTTCTCATGTAAGGTGCATGCACCGTGTGTATGTGTGTGTGTGTGTGTGTGTGTGCGTGTGTGTTTCCTGCACTGCTTGGAGTGTTTTACTGTAGGTAGATGAGAGTAGCATACTTGTGGGCTCCCCTGGGGGGTGTAGTTTGAATCTTTAAAAAAAAAAAAAAGAAAGCACTGGGCTACAGTTACATAACCAGATGTTTGGCCGTATTACCCCATAACCTCGCCGTTAGGTATGCCAGGGACGCATTCCTTTCATCCAAGCTGTTTCTCTCTGTCGGCGGCTCCTGCCAAGCGGGGAGGGAAGAGTCTCCTGCAATAAAACGCTGGCTTCACAGTCCTGAATCTCGACCCAGCGCGCACACATCTGGACCCGCTGCCAGCTCAGACAGTCAGACATTTACAGCCCTGTGCAGAACGTCATCTTTTCAAATTTAGCATGTGAGTTAACCCAGGTGAGCCCGCGGCTTGTCTGTGTCTAACCGGAGGCGGGCCGGCAGGGTGGTGGTGGTGGTGGTGGTGGTGGTAGTGGAGGAGGTGGAGGAAGAGGAGGAGGAGGAGGAGGAGGAGGTGTGAGGGATCCAACAGTTGGCCGGCTTGCATCAGGGAGTGGTGTTTTTTTTTTCTTTTAATAATTCATCTATTTATTGTGTTCATCATGGATACAATTTTGGGGGGGAGAGATGTGAACGGGAGCAGTTTCAGCCTGGGCTCACAAAATTTTGCCGTGAACGCAACATGTTGAAATGCAAATAGAAGACAGAATGTAGCCACGTGAAAAGACTGGAAGACACAACAGTGGTCAAATATTCTGCAGACACAGATTTGGCTTTTTATTGAACCTGTGCTTCTTAAACCAGCCTCACTGTTATGAAATTAAGGGCTTTTTTGTTCTTTAAAGATGGTTAAAATTTGACTGTTTTAAAATCTTTTCATACAAATACAAAAGAAGAAGCCATATGAATAAAATTGACCTCTACATGGATCTGTACCATTTAGGGGTGTGCAGAAAACCCATCCACTGGAAGAATCTGCAACCCGGACACTAAATGACCCTCAGCATGAAATCTACAAAACTTTCACAATCATTCATGATTCTGATCTCTTACGATAACGTAAATACACAACAAATGAATTAATTATTTTTTGGCTAAACATCAGTTTTAGATTAAAGGATCACTGCTGAACACAGTGGATCGTGTGAATCACATTTACTCGCTTCTGATCTGCATTTCATCGTTTGGGTTCATTTGACAAAATTTCTGCTGTTGTCTCGTCACTGTGTCTGCGTTTGATGTCACCTAAACACTGGCTGTCGGCGTCCTCACAATGTGTCACTGCGTGCTGTGTCACTCAGGGATTGTTTTTGTTGTTTTTCTGTGTGATAACTCCGGGGATCTGTTGGTGAGTATGAGATGACCTTATCAAAACAAGCTTTAGGACTGAGCGGTTGTGTTCTGGGCACAGCAACAACTCAGCTCCAAACTCACGACTGCTCCTTGCAGTGCATTGTGGGAAATTGTTCCTGCTGTCATCCCCAAAGCTACTGACTTTGGCCACTTTTTGGTCTGATTAGTCTTTGCTGTGCATGAAAGTCCCAGAACTACTGACCTCCACTGGTTTTGTTAATATAATGTTTCTTCATTACTGCCAGTGAGTGGAAAACACACACACACACACACACACACACTTACTTCTGTGTGTGCTCGTGTTGGTTCAACTCCCTCCCTCTCTGCCCGTCAGGCTACATCGAGGCTGTGGTTATCCCCGCAGGAGCCCGGAGGATCAAAGTGGTGGAGGACAAACCTTCACACAGCTTTCTAGGTAACCACGCTTCTGTTCTACCCGACGTCTGCACTGACCGCTGTTAACTTTCTAAATGTTGCTGATTCGTGCATTCCTACGGACGCATGGCTGTATCTTCAGTGCTGCTTCAGAGTTGTGGTCAGATAACGTATGAATTTAAAAAAACAACTTTATGAAATGTGCAGTTTATTGTTCTCAGACATGGCTGATTATAGCTTTAATCTAAACACCAGGTATTAGATATTTCAGCAGTTTTTTTTACTCTTTTGTATATAACATTCCTTAGATTTTCACAACTCAACTGGTTAAAAAGTAACTGAAGACTTTAAGACAAATCGTCAAATGAGATATTAGATTAATCTGGAGCCCAAAAACATATTAAACTTTTGAAATAAAGATAATGTAGGCCATAAATTTTTGCTCTTCATACAAAAACTGTATCTTTAGGTCGTATTTATGAAGTTTTATAGCCTCGTTTTACAGTGGACTTTTTATTGTATTCTCTTAGCCCTTTTTAGCTGTTTTACAGCTTTCACGATTATCGTATCTGGAACAAATACTAAATGTTCATCCATTCTTTGGTTCAAGACCCCTTTTACACGATAGCGTTTCTAGTGAAAACGCATTGTTTTTGCGTACCGTTTCAGAAAAGTTTCACGTTTACCTGGCAACATTCTGAAAACAATCGTCCATTTTCACAGAAATGACAAACACTGAAAACAATGGAGGTGGCATGCAAGATAAGAGGTCGTGAAGAGTCACATGTGACTCCAGAGTGTTGCAGACTTCTTTAAAATGTCTTTCGAGAGGCAGCTACGAAACAAATGAACTCCAAAACCCAGAATGTTCAGCGTCTTTTAAAAATTAGACTGAATTCCACAAAAATGCCACAAAACAGTGAGAAGTCAGTCTATTCTAGCACAAATGAAACCACTTAACACTTGGAAGTTTGAAACTTCAGAATGCAGCTGAGAAATGTCAGAATGATGAGACAAAGGCTGACATCTTGGAAAAAATGGGCAAAACCATGTGTAGCAACCGATCACGTAATTCTGTGAACATTTTGATATATTTTCACAGCTTATGTCTTGTGGATGGCATTGCAGTCATATTCATTAATTGATGATACTCACTATCTGCAACTTGCCATCTTAATAATAGTATTGACTTTTAGTCTTTATTATTTGTTTACTATTTTTTCAAGCGTTTACAGCGCTGGCTTTATTCCATTAAAAAAGAAATGTAACTTCTTACCGTATTGGTTGGTACATATTATCCCTAGGGCTGTCTAAACTCAGTCCTCGAGGGCCGACGTCCCTCATGTTTTAGCTCTCTCCCTGTATCAGTGCACCTGAATCTAATTGGTAATAATGTTGTGGAAAAAGCCCAATAATGAGCCCCTTAATGCAATCAGCTGTCAATCAGCTATCAATTTCAACTGGGAGAGACAGAAACCACACTGGACGCCGGCCCTCGAGGACCAAGCTTGGACACCCCTGCCTTAGGCTGAGTAGTGCTGTAAGTAAACAAAAACAATCCTTATTTTACTGGCCCAGGCAGAGTTCAGACATCAATCCAACAGTGCAGCTGTTTCGAAATATGTCTTCTCAACACTGGAGAAACAAACAAAAAGTTCCTTTAACTTAGTTCGTTGAATGTCATGGTTCAAAGACTTAATAAATACATTCAAACTAACTTAGTATGTTGTCCTCTCAGCTCTAAAAGACTCCAGTAAGAGGTCCATCAACAATGACTGGAAGATCGAACTTCCAGGAGAGTTTGAGCTGGCCGGGACCACGGTGCGCTATGTTCGACGAGGACTGTGGGAGAAGATGTCTGCCAAGGGACCCACTAAGGCTCCCTTACACCTGATGGTAAACCGATCAGCCCGTCACACAACACCGACGTTAAATCCAGCCAGTCGCAGAGTACAGTCCAGGTTCGGGCCAGAGGTTTTTCATTGTAGCATAAACATTCAATCCTCCAACGTGAGAAGCAGCTTGTATATTATTTCTCTCGAACTTTTCACCTCATGTCTCCATTTTACTGCAGTGAGATAACACCCTCTGATTTGGAAATATATACATAAAATTATAACGAAAAACGGAGTTCATTATTATGGCCCTGTGGGGGCCACATCTCATACTCTTGAGTCCAGTTTCATTGATTTTGGTTCATAGCAAATCCCACCAGAAACGTATTGTTACGAAGAGGAAAACTCCCTTTTCTTTCTGTATATCTGTGTTTTCTGAACACACACAGTCGCCCCTTGTAGAGAGCCAGACATGGATGAACAGCTGATTACGCTTTTGGGCATAGCTGTAAGTCAGTGGTCTGGATTGTAATGGAAACTAATGAAGCTCTTGTCAGGAATGTCTCTTTGGTACATAGTCTTTTATTTCAATGTTTAATACTCCCACAGCATATACAACACATGTTATTGATCTTTCAAGTCTTTTTCTATTTTGGACAAACATAAAGTAATTTTTAGTTCATCTATCATTCAGTTTCTCATACTTAAACAAGAAATCTTTCAATCATGTTGTTTTGTATTGTAACGATAAAATCTATGAATATGTTTGGTGTTTGGATGCATTATATGTTGATCTATTGATATAAGGCCCTGCTTTATTGTTTATAGTTATACAGTTTTAGTAAACACTTTATGACAAATGACAACAACGCTTTCTTATGACTAGTTTTTGAAAATGTTTGTAAAGCATGGACTTTTCTTCTTTGGGACAAAATGAATAAAAAAACAAAAACTGAAATCTGGTAGCTATAGTGATTAAATATTTTTCAGAATGAAAAAAAACTCAATTTAAATCATAGCGAAGAAAGTCACATTTTAGTTCAAACAATATTCCTAAGAATATTTGCACTCGCAAAATGTTTTATCGATTTGTAGTCAATGTTGATCTAAGAAAGAAAGAGTTTATCTTTGGACTGGGGGAGGAAAAGTTGTCAAAATGAGAGAATAAAAGCTGCACAAGTCTGTCAAAATACTTAAAAAAAACAACTTTTTTTTTTTAGATTAGCAGACCTATTAAACTGGAAGGATTTGGAATTTATGTTATTGACAGTGGGTGTGCCACCTACTTTTGGCTTCACTGTAATGTTTTGGCAGGAGAGAGGTCAGATATTGGGCCTACAGTTATTCTTAGAGGAGTTTTAGAGGGACTCCAGGGGGAAAAAGTGAGACAACATTCTGAAGCCGTTTTAATGTTTAATATTCATATGGTATTCCAACATGGTTGAACTTATTCTCATAGATAGGAATGTGCAGAAAAGTGACAGTGACAGTTGGAGCCAAAGACACCTGCTGTATAACAAACTTCCCTGGTGACAGCTCGCCCGTTTTAAGTGGAAAAGGTTCAGAACACCGTCTGCTCTCTGATCCTGCACACACATACGGATGTAAAGGCTAATTATTTCTACGAGGGCCTTCACAGCGATGTTGTACAGAATATAAAAAGTCGCTGGTTGCTCTCCAGTCATTTCATAAAATAAAAAATCAGTTATAAACTACAAAAAGACCCCCGCCAAATGGCATTTTCAATTTTAAAATTTCCCAAATTCAAAGTGTTGCCACATTGGTAATCTGGATCAGATCCAGATGGAATTATCCTCCAAATATACATGTCAAATTTCAAGAGAATCAAAACAAAATTCTATGAGTTATGATTTTTTGAAACTCGTAAATAGGATTTCT
Organism: Parablennius parvicornis; assembly: GCA_900302745.1. Classification (NCBI taxonomy): domain Eukaryota; kingdom Metazoa; phylum Chordata; class Actinopteri; order Blenniiformes; family Blenniidae; genus Parablennius; species Parablennius parvicornis. The sequence goes on from OMNM01033331.1 coordinate 21,171, forward strand.
AATGTTGATTCCAGAATTTTTCCTGACCTTATTCTGGATCCGATCCGGATGAAATTTTGCACCTTACTAGATATGACCATCCTATTGATCACTGAATTTTTACAAGTCATTCAGATATGATTTCTAAGAGATATGATTTTTTGAATACGCCTCGATAATAAGTAAAGGGGAAAAATAGGGTCTTTTGATATTTTTTTTATATCCAGATGGTTACCCGGATCACTCTCAAAATATAATGGAATCTAGGTTGGGCCATCACACATCGTCTGAATATTTTTTAGGGAGATCCCGTCAGGAATTTTTGCGTAATCCTGCTCACAGACAAACAGACAGACAAACCCTCGCAAAAACATGACCTCCTTGGCGGAGTAGCAACAGCAGTCAGAGAATTATCATAATCATAATTTTCATCTGGATTCGGTTTCCAGATTTATTTTGTTAGTTTTCCATAGCTTCATATGTTGTAAAAATTTGCTGAAGATCTGTCATGTACTTTTGACATGATCTTCATTTGAGACCCCAGAAATTAAAATCGGATCCAGAATTTAGATCCAGATTCAGATCAGGCTCATTTCCATGATGTAATCGATTCCTCTATAGTCTAATATCTATCTGTGGTGAAAATTTGGTGAAGATCCGTTCAGTGGTTTTGGCGTAATCCTGCTAACACAGACAGATAAACTCGCCTGCATTTATTTATTTATTACGTCCTTGACGGATGTAAAAAAAAAAGAAAGAAAGAAAGATGTGGGTTAGTCGGATAAAAAACGGCACTAAAAAAGACTTGCAAAAGAGTGTAGGAAGGAGTGGAAAAGGTGACTGACGATATGGAAAAGGTTTAAGAGCATGTGGAAATGGTTTGTAATGTTATAATGTTTCTAAAGTCAGTTAATCATCAATAATCTCTATCTCAGTATCAAAGAATATGTTTTCTGCTGTAATTCAGCAGCTCCATTTTTTATTTATACAAAATAGTGTTGTTTTTTTTGTAACGTGATTCTTTTATGCCAATACCAGTCACTGCTTAGCCCTGTATATAATAATGTTACTTATTTAACTACATCCTGTCATATTGACTTTGTAACTTATTTATTCTGTGTTATTTTTTAGTTGAACCACACGATATTGCAAACATCGCCCACACGGATTTAAAAAGGATTTCTGTTCCATTTATGTAAATGTGACTATTTTATGGAAGAGTTGGTGCGAGTTAAGTAGACATTGTAATCCCATAAAGTGAAGAGTTTTCACCGTCGTTGTAAAGAATCCTTTGGAGAACAGTGTTCCACTCGGGCCAATCACTTTAGACTGTAACCAGTCCTATTTGGGGAAACGTAGCTCCGCCCACTGTCACACAGATGAAAGTGGACTGAAAGGTACATTTTCAGAATGTGTGTGTTTTTTTTTTGTGTGTGTTTTTTGTGAATGCCCTGTTTTCAATTCTATTTGATCAGAAGGAAATTCAATAAGGTTTGGCTCCTTTCCTCTGCTGTGTTTCCAGGTCCTTCTCTTCCATGACCAGAGCTATGGGATTCACTACGAGTACACGGTGTCTCTGAACACGACTCAGGAGCGGAGCGGCGAGGAGCACAAAGAACCCGAGTACCTGTACATCTGGACACACAGCAGCTGGCAGGACTGTACGGTCCAGTGTGGAGGAGGTGAGCGCTCCTCACGGCTTGGTAACCGTCACATTTTGATAATGTCTGGGTACCTTTCACATTGGAACCGATATGGTACCGGTACTTGGGAATAGATACAGGTACTCAAATGTACCAATTTCCTGTACTTTTATGTGTGCCTATGTGGTAAAAAAATGTTAATTTGTTTAAAGATAAGATCTCAAACAATTTCAATTTAACATTCGTTTCTCAATATGTAAACTTTATCAAGCATATCAAAACAACATCCAGCTGTTTGTATTTTAACATCGTATTTGTTGACTAATTTTTTTCAACATGAAAACCCTTCATTACAGCAATGCAGTGGTTTTTTTTTTTTGTCTTAATAATACACAAACTAAAACCCAGCTCCAGTAACTCCTATTCCTTTCCAATGTGATGAAGGTCCATGGAGGGCGATTAAGTTTAAAACAGCTGAGCAATCTCTTCAGCCTGGAGAAAAATCTTGTGCTTAACCAGGTGCTTCCTCAGATTAGAAGTATTTCCGCCGCTGGACTGGCACATCGTGTCACAAATATTGCATCGGGGGTGATCTGCGTTGTAATTTGAAAAGTGGAGCTGTACTTTTAAGTGCTTTCTGTTGTCCATGCTGGCTTCGTTCACTGCTGCAGCGACTGACGTCATTACTCTTGTGTGCAATGTTGTGTTCAAGTCTGGCTTGGAAAATTGCCTACTCTTCCACTCCCTCACTGTCACAAGGATGTGTTTAGGTACATACAATTGGTACCGCTTTGTTTCACAGATTTGACCACACAGAACAGTTTTCAGTCCTCCTGAGCACTGACAAACCTCCTTGAATCACTTATGGTAGATACGGTTTAGTCAATGCTCTGACTCAAACACACAGCCATCATTTGTCAAACAAAACGTTTTATTTTACCACATTAACTTTGACAAATGTTAATTTGCTGCCTGACGTATCCCATCTAATAATAGATCCCAGGATCAGAAAATACTCTGTATTTACTTCACCAGGGTAACCAATAACAGAATAATAACCAATAACAGAATAATAACCAATAATAAAGATCCATTACAGAATATTGGCTAACAGATTAATGACCAATAACGTGATAATGGCCAAAAATATGATAATAACCAGTCATGTAATAATGACCAATAATATAATCCAAAACATATTGTAATAAAATAGTGAAACCGTTTGTGTCCTCAGTGAATCAATGTGATGACTATCTCATCCACTACACTTAATTGTTAAGCAAACAACACAAATCCATCTAAAAAAAACCCCAAAAACCTTTTATATCCATTAAATGCAGTTGGATTTATGTATTATTAAATTTTGAAAGGATTTTTTATGCTATTTTAATCTTGGAATAACTTATCACAATATTGGGCCAAATGTTATTACTATAATGGATCTAATATCATATTACACTATTGGCAAGTTATTACATAATATTCTTCTTTACATTAAAAAAAGCCAAAGTTATTACTTTATTTGCAGGTATTGCATTACTGGCCATGATGTTATGTCTGATCGCTGTATCTCCACACATGTTGGCCTTTATATCATTCAACAATATCTGTGAACAACAGACTTTGTATTTCAGAATCTTCCTCCTGAAATTTGAATGTCGGACATTTTTTGATCCAGTCTGGTTGGTAGAAAAGAAATATAGCAGATGCGTTGTCTGAGTATTCAGCTAATTAAGATGCCTCACTGCTAAATTAGTCAGTGAATTACAGCTTTGTTTCTCTTACGTGGGGAAAATGTCAATTGAATCAGGTTCTATTATTGTGTTTCCTCAGAGGAGCATATCTGTTCTCCACACAGACGAATTAACACAAACAGCCTCCCGACATGGAAAGGTCAAATTGGTATTGCCACAAAATGAGGTCTCATGCCAACATAATAACAACAACCAAAAAAAATCCTGCTTTGTTTTCCGCTTTACAGGCTGCTGTGATCACTTTGATGTTACTTAATGTGATGTTGGCTTGAGATGTCAAACATCTATACGGGAGCTCTCGCAGATGGATGAAATCTAATCCACCATTAAAAAGAGATAAGCCGAGCAGCGGTGGGCTTCCCCCCTGCTGACACTCTGACCACTAATCCAGAGACACCTGACCTCTTCTCCTCATGGAGTCAACATATTGTTTACCTGCCATAAGAAAAAGAAGACTTCAACCTTCAAAGTTTCGTGTTTTTCTTTGCCTGAACTTTAACCAGCTGTTACAAACAGATGCTCTTAAGATGGGATGTGTTTAAAAGTACAGCATCAAGACGGTGTTCACCTGTCACTGTGCAGGGAAACTTGCAATGTTATTGGCGAATACAGTGGTTTCACATTCTGTAGGTGTAAATGGTGTAAGTTTAGAGTGTCAAAACGCTGTATTGGCACATTGAATGCCAGGACAGACAGAGAGCAGGAAATACACAATCACCGAGGGTTTTCTCCCTGTTGATAAAGTATTTTATCAGTTATTTGCTGATTGTGATTCTGAGGAGCATTTTTTTATTGTAGGTTGTCGGCTGGTGTGCAAAACTGACTTTTCTTCACTTCTTAACAAATTATATTTTCCTGATTTCAGTTTTCGTCCTTTTATGAAAGTGTTAATATCTCCACAGCTTTAGTGTCTATTTATCCCACATATGCATCCACAGCCCTGCACAATGATTCTTCGCCGGTGCAGCCTTTTGTAATTTTTGTTATAAAATGTCTGTTTGTCATAATAAATGTTGCAGGAAATAGCTGAGGCTGTTTCAAGGCCACAAGAAGGCCAGAGTGATTGGGCGGTATGTAGTTTGGGTTGCACAAAAGAAGTTCCACCCATGTCAGGTCATGGAGTTTTCCCTCTGTTCAGCTTGCCAAAAGCACATAATATTGCTTTATCAAATACCAGTCCGGCCTGAGAAAGCATGAGCTAATTTGAGCGATCAGCAGCATATTAGCTGGGGCAGACTTCCCTCTGAGGAACACACACAGCGCGCTGTGTATTCATAATTGCCCGGCACCCCACTGCTGCTTTCCTGAGCCTGTCCACTCATCCTCTTACTGCTTTGTAATATTGGTAATCCAGCACTCAAAATGCTTCAGATTGCATGTATGTATGTGAGAAGAGAGCTTTGAAGTTGGAGGCGACTGCTGCTGCTCAGGAGACAAGGTCAGGTGCTTCTGGATTAGTAGTTAGTGGAGCAGCGAGGGGTGAACCCACCACTGCTCAGCTGATCTCTTTTTAATGGGAGACCAGAGTGTATCTGCTTGAGGTCCCGTATAGAGATGTAGCGTGATGTGAGGTGTTATGTAACCTGCGCCCTTTCATGCAAACACTCTCCACTAGAAGAGGCACACAGACGCTCGCAAATTGCAAGAAAAAGGCTCTTGAGACGAGACTCAACAGTTTCAAGATCCAATTCAACTCTTCAACTTCTGGCTACTTCTGAAAGAAATAGAAATGGAAAAACTCTTTAAAATCACTTTTAATAACTTTTTCATTCAGAATACAAGAATCCACTGCAACAACTTACTTGGTGAATTTTGATCCAACTCAACTTCCAGACTCTATAACTTGATGCTGTCCAGTCGTTGAAACTAACTGGAAATAACTCCAGTTCAGAATAATTCCACACAAACCGTTTGAAACAGCTACAATCCAGAGATAAAATGAATGACTGGTATCAGAGATTGTGATGGAGACAATCTGTACTTAACACTTCCAACTGGAAAATGTAGAGATTTTGGTTGAAGGAGATATTAAGTGTTAAAAAACTTGAATGGAATCAGAAGTCTATTTTATTGGCTATAAAAACATTTCAAATTCTTATGTGTTACTAACAATGGCAGGCAAACACCTTGATGCCCCATCCTGAAACCTGCACGTGTGTGTCTGTGTGTGCGTGCGTGCGTGCGTGCGTGCGTGCGTGTGTGTGTGTGCAGGTGAGAGGAGGACAGTGGTCTCCTGTATGAGAATAGCCAATAAAACCATGGAGGTGGTGAACGACAGCCACTGTCAACCTGAGAACAGACCACAGCCCCAAGTACGAACCTGCAACAGCCACACCTGCCAGTACCGGTGAGCAACACACACCATAGGAATATTCCATTGACTTGAAAGTACTTCTACTACTAACCTTCATCTGACCTTGAATTAAGTCTTTCATTGTCGTTGACTTTTGTCCCCACAACCATGGTAAGTCCCAAAATGTAGGTAAGTAAGATTTGTTTATATTGCACCTTTGACAGATAAGAACCACAAAGTGCTTTACATCAATAAAACAATAAAAAACAAACAATAAAAGCAGAAATAAAAAATGGCAAAATAAGTACATCTAGTAATAAAAACAGGGGAGTATCGGCTAAGAAAGAGAGTGCTTATGTGAGTGTATAAACCAGTGCTGTCAAACACACTTTAATTCAGGGGCCGCTTCCAGCCCAATTTCATCTCGAGTGGGCCGGACCGATACAATAGTGCCTTTAAATTTAAACTTTAAAGTTTAAAGTCGTGACACAGAGAATATGTGATCAAAATGTCAGTTTTTTGTTTTTTTTTTATTACAAAACCAAACAATTACTAGACAATTTCTATAATATCAACTAATTCCAACTCCACTCTTGTCCCACAAAATGACAGGAAAGCTGTGATACATTCAGATAACACTGCTTGATCTCCACCTATCATGGAAATAAAGATCTAAAAGATTAATTATGTTATATAAACCCTAATAACGAGAGTATATTTGTGCTTTGATAATCAGGAATTGGCTTTAACATCTATTAGCCACCAGGCTACCTGGGATTTGGCTTCGCTTCTCACGAGCTGCTGTATAGAAGCTCGAAATGACTCATTCTCATGCCCAGATTTTAATTTATCGTGAATTAACAGGAAGCCAGTCGGGTTTAAAACAGACACCGAATGAAGAGAAGTAATATTAAAGCTAGAAATGTTCCATTTTTCAACTTAAATAAAAAATAATCACAATTATGTGGTGAATGCTGAACTTAAGTAAACATACAAAAACTTAATATTGTCTTATTCAACATGTTCCAATCCTATGGGACAGTCTCAGATAGAGCAAAGCCTCAGGACCTCCTGTGACACCTGTCAATTTTCTATTTAATAAATTCCAAACAGATTTCTGCCTCCTCGTTCCAGTGCTTTAACATTCAATCGTCTCCCAGCTCAGATGAAAGGAAATGATGGACACAGTCGTGTATCAATTCTATATGTTTTCCCACAGGTGGGTGACAGGTGAGTGGGGGTCCTGCTCCGCCACATGTGGTAAAGGTCTCCAGCAGAGGGAGGTGGTGTGTGTGTACCACCTTCAGAACGGCTCGCTCATCAACACCCGGGACCTGTACTGCCAGGGAGGGAAGCCTCCGGTGCTGCAGGGCTGCGAGGGTCGCCTCTGCCTCACCGTGTGGGAGGCGTCAGAGTGGTCCAAGGTACGTGAGCAAGCCCTGTTTACATGTTTGCAAGTGAACTTTGGTAGCATTTTGGGTGTCGGTTTACACGACAACAGTGCTCGGCGCTAAAGAAAACGCAACTTTTTGAAAATGGCTCCCAAGGTGGACATTTTTGGTAATGCACCGGCTCCGTCTACATGGAAACCTGGGAAAATGCAACTTTTTTTGAAAATGCTTGACTTCGTCTCTGTGATAATGGAAATGGGCCATTCTGAAACAAAAAACTGTTTTCACTTCAAACATTGTTGATGAAAGAGGGCCTCTGACTCGGATAGGTGTAGATCACTGCAAAGACGTTTTACTTGATAAAAGTGGTCATGTGACAGCATTTTGAAGAATTGTCTGTATGTCTGTATTCCCAAACCAAATCATGGCTATTACCTTTAGAATAATGCTAAAATATGAACAATCTTTCCTGTTATTGTTTCTTGTTGCTCCGTCCAGTGCTCGTCAAGCTGTGGTCAAGGTGTTCGCAGGCGAACGGTGACGTGTACGAACCCTCAGGGTTTGTGTGATCCTTTATCCCAGCCGACCAAGGAGGAGTCCTGCGAAGATCACTCCAAATGTTACGAGTGGAAAACCGGCGACTGGTCCAAGGTACGACTCTTCAAGTTCTTGTCAGCTGTTATTCTTTTAACTTTCATCTTATTGTACTCAAATAAGAGGAAACAGCTATTAATGTAAAATGAATATTTTTAGTGTCTTGCACACATGGGCTTATATTACACTATAAGCATTGGCTCATGGGGACTGTGTGCTTTGATTAGACCTTCGTGGGACAGGTTAGTTTTGCCTTTACTGATGACGTGTTGTTGCAATACTTTCATACTGTAAGAACAGAGTGTTTCTCATTTCAATTATGCTTTTGGATCTCATCAAAACTAGGCCTGCTGACCACAGAAAGTGCTTCTATTGGCCACATGTACCTCAGGAACCACCACTTTCCCATCTCTGAGAAATACTGTAGTGCATGTAAAATAAAGTGTTGGGCAGAGGTACAGTATTTTGATTAAATACTGAAAAATACTCCCTATAGACGTTGTTCCTTACAATTTATAATTTTAGGTCACACTCACATTTTATAAGAAGAAAGTGTCTAATCTTCTATGGATTAAACCTTTGTAGTGGGAATTTTATTCTGCCATGTTACTTTATCATATTCATCATAACTTTTTTATTGTGCGTTATGCTTGAACATTTCTTCTGTTCTTAATGTGGCTGTTTAATTCTGAAGTCATCAACGGGAAGAGGTTCTTTGGTATTTTTTCCTTTCTTACATACTGTAACTTTTGTTTCCGAACCCTGTATAACCGACTCGCTGAAGTATCCTTGAATGAACCAAATTCAGCTGCTGCTTATTAAAGATGCTACTCACATTGTGTCAGACTGAAACACATGACAGACTCTCAGCAGAGATTAAGGTAAAACCTTGATTATATCCACAATACGGTAAATATTAAGATAACATGAGGATCCTCATGAGGATCCTCATCGAGGTCACAGGGAAATATATCATCACTGGAATCTATTGGATCTGCACATTGATAGACTGGTAATCTGCTACGAGTCACTCAGGTTGTTGAGTGTATTTTGTGCAATTTTGCAGCACATTTTGAAGTTATATAAATCTGCACCAAACAAAGAAAAATGTCAGGAGTGATTCAATGAAGTCTGGTTAACATTGAAATTCCTTACTTTTCCACCAATAATGGGCATTTTCATGTACAGCATCAACATTGTGCTCAAAGGATCATTTACGTCATGCTGAGCTGCTTAAATTCATATATGACCCCAACTTTTTTTATTTAATGATTAGAGAAGATTTCCTATTGAAATGGATCCCTTCACAACATGATTTTAGCAGTTTGGGAATTTTACCATTAATTTAATAAGAGTATACTTCCAAATCATATTATTTTGATTGATAGCAGAGTAGAAACAAAATTGTTGACTTAATTAAATAAAAACACACAATATGATGCTATTTCATATTGTTACCAAAATTACCTTTGCTAAACTAATACTTCTGAGTATTACTCCAAAATAATAATTGATCTTGCTGTTTTAATAAGATGCGAGAAACTTGACACTCTGTCATCTTTTCCTTTGACTCTTTAAAGAGGGTGTCACAACGTTTCTTAGCTTTTTAAAGTTTCCACTTCTTCTCAGAGCAGTTTTGTTGCTGCTGCCTGCAGCATCCACCTGTTCCACCCTCATGAACCTGCTGTTACTGTCTCTACCACCAGGGGGCGCAGATCCCCTTGCCATTGACATGTACACATGTTTACAGAGACAGTCTAACCTACACATGCATTACGTGATGGAACAAGAGGCATATATGTACAGTACTTTTATGTTTCCAGGCAATAATATGATTGCACCTGGGGAAACATGCAAACTGCACAAAGTGTTTGAGCCTGTGAAAAGCCATGGGGCGAGAGTACTAACCACTTCTTCACCATCTGCTTAAGACAAACCAGTGTGGTTGAACTGTGTGACGATGTAAGTTAACTATTCAGGTGGCTGAAAATGATCCAGATTTAAAACCTTTTGGTTTGGTTGAATTATAACATTTTGATTTGAGCTCATATTGAGAAAATTGCTCGTAGCCGTGCATCACAAAAGAAAATGAAAAAGTGCATTTAATTAACTGGTGATCACACTTGTTTCCTAACCCTTCTGCTTGTGTTTTTATCTACCATCATTTCAACTTTGTGGTCTATGATTTAAGTAGTTAAATCAAAGTATTATAAAGTTTCTAGACACATTTCGACTGATTTAACATTAGTATTGTCCAGGAGGTGGATATTGTTTCCTCAAAGTTGATGTTTTATTTCCTCAAAGTTGATGTGTTAGAAGCAGAACGAGCAAGTGTAAGGATTTGAGTGAGTTGAGTTTGCAGTGGTGAAGCGATAACAGGATCATCTAACTGCGAACAAAATGTTATGCAGGAAGAGTTATACAGGGCTGCACGATTGGCGATAATGCTTCAGTATTGTGATGACACAGAGTGTCAATATATTCACATTTTATTTGCAGACTACGCTGTGTTTCAAAAATGGTCTAATCTCAAAATAAAACAGCTAAAACAAGCTAAAAGAGTTTTTTTGGTCATAAAGGTTGCAGAGCTTTGGTCCATCCTGAGACTCAAACATGTGACTCGGTCTCAGGAATTGTCTAGACGCTCCAGGCCCTCTGGTGTCCATCAGAGTGCCACTTTCTATTTATGCTTCATCCCACATAATAGCTTCCTGTGTCTGTGGGGAAATGGATAAACTCATTACTATTAGTATAATGATGCTTAGCAAATGAGTAGTGAGCGGCCCCACCAGGTCTGCTGCTTATTAGAGTGTTGTTAATGTTTGATGATGATAATTTGTTATCCGCGAAGTTGCATTAATTAAAGAAACCTTTGGTTTTATGGAGTGACGTGGCATTTTATCTAATATTTCCATGATCTGATGTAAATATATAGCTGAAACAACTCTTGTTTTGATTCAGTTACACTATAATGGTTTGTTCCATTCCTCTGCCTGTGGATCAGTGGAAGTATCACAGTGGAGCCGACTCATCTCCAAGACTGAATTTTATTCACTTCATATTGTGGTGGTTAAAATGTCTGTTGTGAAGAAAGTTTATCAGAGGTTTTTTTGAATTTGTAGAGGTTGTCTCAATTGAGTACAGTTGGATTTTTTATAACCCCTCCTTTGGGATACACAAGGAGGAGGAGCTACAACGGAGCCGTCTGCTGATTGGTAGTGACGATCGTCACTCTTGAACAAGCCCAAAATATTCAAATATTTCATCAGCCGTAAGTCTTCCCATTGTTGTTTACATACGCGGCTTTGTGCACACTGGTTGACCCTGGTGTTCTGACCAGGTGGCTGGTTGCAGACGTTCTTCTCCATAACAGAAGACGAGGAGATTCAGCGGGAGCTGGACACTGCAGTTCAGAATGAGAAAGTTTTCCGCTGTGTCAGAGAGAACTAAAGCTTCACTCAGACGGGCTGCCTGAGCTGCATCCACAGCTACTGCGTTCGTCCCACGAATACTGTTGTGTAATGACACTACGTACCTGCGTCGTTCACAACCCCGCCTTAATTTTGCCTGTTATCTCTGTGGTGAGGCCACGCAACAGAGATGGCCTTTTATGACTATATTTGTAAGTACTGGTACTTTTTTGTGGCTTTGGCCTTTAATGTGCTGCACAGAGAATTGAGAAAGTAGTCCATCTGGGCATCAAACATACCAAGATCAAGGCCCTGTTTGTAATGTTTTCAAGTGAAAACTGTAAACTTTCATTATGTTTCAGACATCCGTTTACACAACAGGGCATTAAATTAATGGAACGAGATCTTTTTGATAATGCTCCCTGTAAATCGGGAAAACTGAACATTTCTGTAACAATTGTACTGCACTCTACGGACCCAGAAAGTTTCTGGGGAATAATAACAATCACTTTCAGAATGTGCTTTCAGAGCTGTGTGAAGGCAAAACATTTCTGAAATCAAATTGCCATTATGTGTTTTCAGTCAGTCGTTGCCAAAGACTTTTAACAATCCCGAAAACCTCTCATTAACCCTTCACATTGGGGTTTGGGGTGAAGTTTGCATGTTCTCCCTGTACACGTGTAGGTCTTCTTTGGATTTAATACTAAAAAGTGAGATCATACTCGAGACCAGTTTTTTCACATTTTCAAGATCTTGGTCTTGACTTGGTCTTGAGACATGCTGGTCTTGGTCTTGACTTTGCGTAGATGGTTATAAACCTATAAGCAAACTACGCAATTTCTCTAAACATTTCAAATAAGAAGAAGACGCATTTTGATAGATTAGAATAAAGATAAAAAGGCTTACCATGTCGAAGGTGACAGACGCTGCTATTATTCAAGATGTCTGATATCCAAAGAACAAGAGGAGCAATTATCGAGGTTGTTAAGTCAATGAAGCATTGTGTTTCTGCCTTTCTATTTCTGAAGGCACGTTAGCATCAGCTGACTGCACCATTTACCAGCAATAATGATGGACATGAGCCTCCCTCCATTCACACAGTATCTGTCTCAATTTCCTCTAATGGGGCTTTTTGTCTTTTTTTTTTCCATAGGTGTGAGTATATATCTAATGACAGTCACCAGTCTGAAGCAGCACACCACTACATGTCATGGTCCACAGAGGCTTTGTGACATTACACCTAATCTGTATTCATTAGTTTGAGTGAGATATCCTCTTCACAATCCTGGTGGCCAGAATTAAAGAGTGTGAATGTTTATCCGCGTTTCATGTACAAACCGCTGAATCAGTCAGCTGTCAACATTTACGTTTACGGTCTACTTACTACCCTCTCCGACATTAAATGTAAAAAACCGTTTACGCACTTCAATGTAAGAACCAGATGAAGATTTTATTTTGAAAATGACACTTGCTGTGGCCAAACATCTTCATCGTACGTCGAATTTGAATACATTTTCAATCACAACCCTTCCAAATGGGAAGAACTTTGAGAATTATAGAGACTTTTCCCTCTCCACTGCATACAGAAGTTCCTACATGAACTCACCAGCCATGTTTTTAGTGCACACAGCGCTGTAATGAAGGTGCACTAAACCACATGGCTTCCCCTCAGGGACACACAGCTGCTTTGTTTTTTATTTGATACCAGCGGCTCCGTGCGCCTAATAAAAATGATTAAAAGAACAGCAGGCGCTTTAATGTCCTGGCCTACTGTGGAACGACAGCTCCACATACAGAGTTAGTGATAACAAACTGGCGCACAGAGAATGATAACGTGATGCCATCTCCATTTTTATTACTTGAAGCAGTCCTTAAGGTCTCTTTCAGTGACACTGCAGTAGTATCGGAATATGAGCAGTGGCGGTTTGGTGGTGGCAATTCCCACAAACCTGAGATTAACAACTGCAAAGGTTTTTTTTTTTTTGTTGGAAAGACATTATTTCTGTGAAAGTGCAATCAAATAGAGGAAATCAAAAGAAATGCTCTAGAAAAGACTTTAAACTACTTTGAACGATCACAGAAAGAGTAGTCATACAGAGGTCAGCGTTATTGTCCGGTCGACAAAAAATAGAAAGGAGGATATTTTTTGAAATGCTGTCCAAGACCTTCAGACACGAGTCTGACAGGTTAATAGCACTATCATTCATTTTGTGTGTTTTACTGGCACAAGTGCCTTTACTTTCCTTTATTGACTTAAACTATGGTTAGATCTTGATCCTGTAAATTCCAATTGTGGCCAGGGTGTCATTTGAACTAATAAATGAGTGAATGTTTAAATTACTGCAGTGGTTCCCAAATGTGGCCTGTACCGATCATCAAAGGCCCCAAAAACTTAAATAGGGAACGACAGTAAAACATAACTACCATTCATTTCAGCTGTTCATCAAAGGCCTCAAATTGAGAGAGCAGACAGTATGGAATGAACATAAACAGGACTAAGGTGCTAATTTTAAAGATCTTGTATAAAGTGTGATTTATTGCATGCTCACGTAAATGGATTGAGCTTTTCGTTGATATTTGGTTGTTCAGTAAAGATACATCCAGGCCTTTAATGTCTGTTAAACAACTTCTACTTTGACAAGCTGATCACGGTCATCTGATTCAATAGATAAATGGATTACTAGATCATCTGCATAAACATAAACTAACAAAAACACCACAATCTGCTGGCGAAGTTATCGCTTCTTTGTATTTGACATAGAGTGAATTGGATGAGAGTTGAGGCACGAAATGAAATGTTGGTTTCAAGGAGTTGGACATATTATGGGTGGAAGTTATCTAACATCCAAGGATAAAAAAAAACAATGTATCTGGTGAAGGAAAGCAAAAGCAACATGGGAGAGGAGCTCTCATAAAGTCGAAGTTTGAGAGGTACAACACAGAAAATATCTTATAACAAAATCTGCAAATAAAAGTCACGGTGGGCCATCTGAAGAAATCTCTGAAAATCTGAACAGATTTGAACCTCCTCAAATATTTTCAGATGAAGAAAAACACCTTGCTTCATCAGACTTTTAGCAGCACAATTTTAGACATCATGCATTGAAAATAATACTAAACCTTGATGAACATTGATGAGACTGCGCTTTTTCACCCTACTAAATCCAGTTATCTGTCATTGGCAGGGTTGGTAGTTTGATTCCCCATCTCACCACGTGCAGTTGTTAAAGCATCCTTATGCACCCGGATTGCTCATTATGTAGGTCTCACATCAGCGAGCACAGAGTGCTGTGAGACTGCTCAAACAGTGAAAATCTGTGGTCCATTAACATTTAAACCCCCTTTAAATAAGCTGCCACTTCTTTATGATCATACAATTTTATTTCCAACGGTTTCATTGAGCTACATTTGTAAGTAAAAGTAAGTGGACCTTAAAGAAGTTATTGCTTTTTATACATGTTTAATATTTCATTCCCTTTGAGTGTCTATAGATAATGAGGACATTGTCGAATAAATGACGTCAGAATTGACATTGTATTTATATATTTGCTTTCAGGAATAAAGATCAGCCTTTAATTTTTGTTTATATTTTTAACATGAAGGTAATGAACTTGTAACGCTTTACAATTCCTATTTAATGAAATAAAACAATGTAAAACCTGAATGATATGGAAACTCTCTGTGTGTCACATTATTTCATGATACAGATTGATCCGAAAAAAACAAATCTCAGTTCTATCAACCAGATCTGCTCTGAAGGTGTTTGACCCTCTTTGTTTCTGGAATTTGTTGCAATATGTTTGCTTATGCACAATCACCAGGTAAATACTCTTGTCATGTGGAACATTGTTAGCCTAGCTGAGCATTAAGATACTAGTAACGTGTCGAACATAACTGGCCCAAAGTATACATAACATATATAACATTCATTCAATGCTTCCTAAATGTGCTGTCTTGTGTCACTCATGGAAATCAACTGTAATCCATCTGACTTTAGCTTTTCAGGGCGTGTTAAACACCGAGTATCTGCATGATTGTTGACACCTTTGATTGGCTGTTTCAGTGCTCCTCCTCCTGTGGGAAGGGTCTGCAGTCACGAGTGGTCCAGTGTATGCATAAAGTGACCGGTCGCCACGGTAACGACTGCCCCGTGATGCTGAGACCGCCAACCTACCGACCCTGCCACCAGGGGACCTGCAATGAGAAAATTAATGTGAACACCATCACGTCCCCCAGGCTAGGTGAGATACTCACAGCTTGTAATCAACCTTTGTTCAGCTCCTTCACTGTTTTTTAAATAACGTCTTTTGTTAATATCTGGTAGTTGTTCTTTCATAATGTTGGTGAAAGCCACAAAATTATCAATTAATGTCCATTAAACTCAATTTGTCAGCTTTCTACTCATATAACCTTTTTTTTTTTTTTTTTTTTTTATGACAAAACATAACAAACTTTATAGACAAAAGAGGGTTGAATGGAGTTCTATAATCAGTCTAAACTTATTGCAGTTTAACTGAGGAAATGCTTCATTGTGTCCTGGACAGGCCCTTTAACAACTGAACTTAGAAAAAGTGGGTGAAACTGAGAGCTGCTTTATCAGATAGTTAAAAGTTATGTCTCAATACTACAATATTTCCCTTAAGAGGAAAATATAGTAATTGTGTAAGTGTTAGGATGATGATGATTAGCAAGATGTTTCCCGTATCAGTTTTACACGGGAGGTCAAAATAAAACTGTCTAAATACAGAATCATTTTCAAGTACGGTGAAAACTGGACTATAAGTCACACTTGTCAAAAAAAGGCAGAAAGAGCAAAACATTTTTTTTATTTGTCATGTTTGGACATAAGTGCACAATTGATGACATTGACCTCGATCTTCTAGAACCTGCTATGAATTGTTCCTTAACTCTGGCCATTATGCTGTTAGCCCACGATCGGCCTTCTTCCTTTTCTTCATCACAGTAACAGTTTCTTGCTTTTCCCGAGTCCCTCACAAGTTTCTCTCACATTCTGAACTCTTTCTGATGCACATTTTAAATATGAATTGAATTGATTTTTTGAAAATAATTTTTTTATTCTGACAGTCTTCAGAAAAAAATAAAACAGAACAAACACTCAATTGTCCAACTAATCAGCCGAAAGGGTCACCTACCCCATCACATAAAACAAAACAAGGCTCTCTGGATAATGTCACACACACAAACATTTTTTAAAATACATTTCTGTCTTTCTGTCCATTAAAGAACTATTGTAATGGAGGTTTTTCCGCTATATACAGTGATATCTAGTTGCAACAGATTATATATTTTGATATATGTCACTTCCTAATATAAATCTTGTGACTTGCTAAGCAACCAAAGAAATTGATGAAACTTATTACAATTTCTGTTTTGAACACATATTTTATATAATATACTGATAGAAAAGATGATACCTGACTCTTTAACATCCCCCCTTCCTCACCCACAGCTGCTCTTACCTACAAATGCATGGGGGACCAGTGGACGGTGTACTGCCGTGTGATCCGAGAGAAGAACCTCTGCCAGGACATGAGGTGGTACCAGCGCTGCTGTGAAACCTGTAGGGACTTTTACGCCAAGAAAATACTGCACAAGAGCTAATGACCAAAATGCACGTACTCTCGTCCTTTTGTAAATGTTTTTTTTTTTTTTTTAATGTTGTTAAATGTTGTATAAAAAGAAAAGTTTCTAATATGGATGAAACTTTTTGTATTTAAACGAGAGGAAAAAAAAAAAGTATACGCAAGTGTACATTTGAAATGAGCTCATTAAGCTTCTAGTTTTGATGAAGACTTGAAGATGTCCAATATTACTTGTGCTGTACACCAAAAAAAAAAAAAAGAAAAACCTATATGGAAACCACCGGGGGAGCTTTTATTGCACAATTGACAAAAAACATGCTTGATTTTAAAGAAGATATTTTTTACCTTCACAACCAGTGATTCCCCTCTCATGCCTTCCTGAATTGTGCTTTCCTTTGTTTGTTTCACTCTGTTGTACTGTAATATAGCATATTGTTGCAATATCAAACCACCGGTAAAGTTTGTAATGTAAGTAAAAGTATTAAGTGATCTGTAATAATAATAATAAGTATAATGTGTACATATGATCAGGAGCCATGTTAAGATACTGTCAGATTGCAGTGAATCAGCCCAGCTAGTGACAGGAGACCCACTGATCCACAGGTCTGTGTGCGGCCGTGGAGAGCTAATGTAGCATTCACTCCGAGGGTCTGTTTCTTTTGATTTTGCAGCCGAGCTCATTTCTTTCTTTCAAGTTTCAGCATGTTGATTTAAGAGAAATCTTTCTGATGGTTTAGGCGTTTTCCTGTGGCTGTGAGTCGGAGCAGCCCCTCCTCTCACTCGCGGTTCTAGTGTTTATTGACTGACTGAAGCCATGGATGTGCGGTAACTGGACTGGTCAGGACCCAAATAATGTAGGCAAATTCAAACATTCAATTAATTCTTTAATCAGTTTTTAAAAATCGTATTTGAAGATACAGATCTAAATTTCAAATGACTTTTGTCTAAATTAGATTCTGATTAGAAACTTCTGCTCAGATTGATCAGTCAGATCTGATTAGAATCTAGGTTGCCTCATACCCAAGAGCACTGTTACTTCATCTAGATCTGTTTGGTGAGGAAATACTAGTAATATCACATCTTTTGTCTTACTTATATTTTGGACAGCTTTGTTGGCATGAATCCGAATCTCTGAGAGGACAGTTTATTAGTTTAAGTTAGATATACAGTATTCACAGTCAATATCCAGATACCATCAAAAGTAAAAATAAGAATGGACCAGACTTTGAAGAGAAACTTTGAGGAAAAACAAGTAACCCTTGTATTCACGAAATCCAACATCAGACTAGCATCAGTAGCTTCTGCAGGTTCTGCAGGTTGGTTGTTCAGTCGTGCTGTGTGGACGATTGGCCAAAAGTGATGTGGTTACAAGAAACGGGACCTAAGACAAGGAGATTAACATTGTGATTAGAACAAATGAGACGTAGCAGAGTTAGTTGGCGTTTCAATGAGGTGTGTTTCCCATGAAATGCTGTTTTGCTTGCAAACAAGCTACTCAATTACTAAAGAGTCCGAAGCACCAAACAGTCCGAGCAGAAGACATGAGGGACTTCAGAAGTTTACTTAACTGAACAGTTAATCTTGAGTCTTTTTTTCTACATTCAATCGACTGATGAGTTTTGGCACATCAATAATCCAACATGCACTGTGTTACATTGTTGTGACGGCAGAATATATGTCACAACAGCTATTTTGCTTGCCTTGTTTACTTGTTTTGATCCGATTTGAAAAATGCCAATATGAGTGTAAACTATTCTTTTTTTTCTGGACTTCTGTACAGACTAAAGACCCACACTACAAGTGCTACTTTAAGCCAGAATATAATCCAGACCTGACAGACTTAACTTTGCCAAGCAGACATTAGTCTGGTTAAACTTGAACCATAAGCAAATGCAGCCTGCTGAAAATCAAAATATCCAGCTGCTCTCTCGTAAAACTGGTCACAGTCCCAGGAAGCTAAAGAGCAAAGCTGCTCCAGCCCTAAGAACTCTGACCCACACAGAAAAACCCTCATCATGCAGAAATGAACCATCTGCTTTTTCCAGCATCTCGGTAATGAAGCCGTCAGATCTCAGGCAGATGTTTGACATCAGTCCAACGTGACCACTTACAGAGAAACTTATCAGCTGCTGTTCAACTTCTCCTGGACGTCGAGTCATTTAGCTTTCTATCAAATCATCATCGCTTCTTGGCAGAGGCGCTGAATCAATTGCAGATTGAAAGCATGGTTTTACAGCACTTCATCACTGTAGTGATCAGCAGCAGGGATCTGCTTATTACATTTACAGTATCTGATTTGTAGCCAGGTGGCTCTGTGTGCTCTGTGCATTGAAACCAGTGTTCAGGTCTTTAATGCAGAACACCCCTCAAGCTTTTGGAGGGAATTTGGTGCATCTTCTTTAGATAAAAGTGCTTCTTTTCTCTTCCACAGTCACAACTTTTATTTCTACCAGACAGGCTTTGATATCATGTCATTAACGTGTTTAGATATATTTAAATTTAAATGATCATTTATACTAAACCTGAGAATTACATCCGCAATCACACTACAGTGTTTGTGTGTGTCTGTGTGTCTTTGTGTCTGTGATGTGTGTGTGCACTCACACAGAAGCCTCAAGTCTTTTCCAATGAGTTAAATGGTGCTAATAATGACCTGTTTCACTTTGTGGAATTCACTTTGTTTTCAATAATGGTCCTATTGTAACTGTAACCGTTATATATGCTTTTTGTTTGTTTTAGGTTTATTTAATGACATTTTGCCTTTATTTGATGATTTTTTTTTTTTTTGTCAAATGTAGTGCTTCATTATTCCTGTACTGTACTTTTTAGTTGCACATACACCATGTTTGGTACATAAACTGCTACTACATATATTTTATGGTGCTGATTTGGAACTGAGTAAATAATCTGTTTATACAGGGATTTAACCATTTCTTTGTTTATTGGGGTTTTTTTTGTTTGTTTTTTTGTTTTTCTGAGTAGATACTATATTTGTGTTGTCAGCCACTTTGTGTCCAGTTGTCATCAGACCATTCTGAGTGGATCAAATCATGTTTTGTTTTCAAATCTACTGTATATTGATTCTCTTTTATTCTGTTTTCTTATAAATATGTATTTTACATGGATAAAGCCTTGTATGGTTCACTATTATGGTATGTGGAGTTACCATTAAACCAGAATGCAGACCGTTCTTCCTTTTTCTGTTGTGCTCACGGACATATTGACGTACACCAATCAGCCAAAGTATTTGAACCTCTGAGGTCAACTGAATAACACTGATTAACTCTTTATATTTTGGGCAACAAGTTTGATTTCCATCCTCAAAGTTTGTGTTTGAAGCTGAAAAGTGGAAAAGCAAAAGTATTTGAATGAGTTTGACCAAACCACTGGATCTTCATTGGTCTGCATTGGTCGCCATTTTCACGTGTTTTAAAATTATAGCTTATTAAATGTGAACTTGTTAATGATATATCAACATTTTGTTGCACTGAAACTAAGAGATTTAGAGTAATCTGAACTAAAATGACTTTAAACACCCCCAGTCTAATCCAACCAACCGGCCACTGTCGCTCAGATAACCGCAGAAGATAATGCAGATTCTTAACGGTGCCAGATTACACAATCCATTGGGGCTACATGAACCAGGAGAGCAATGTGGGGGATCATGACACCTAATGGGGCACAGTTCAATAATCTCTAAACTTCATGAAAACTCAAACCTGTGAAATCCGGCATTTTTATATCTGCATGAGGAGATGGGCTTTCATCATTTTTTTTTAAAAGGTTTTAAATGCTATTTTTGCACAGAGGCAGTTTTTAGAACACATCTTGAAAGTATGGAATCATAAAATGTTGAATGGGGATGTTGTAGGAGATGTATTTTTGAAACGGAGGGCCCAGGAGAAAACCACAGCACTATAGGTTGAATGCAAGCCAGTGGATGTGGAGAGAGGCTTTGGTGTGCTTCATCCATGCGACTGTTACTTTAACACAAAGCATTGTTAATGGCCATTTTAGCAATAGTAGTCTTTGGTGGTCCTGCCACAAGCAAATGGATGCAGGACTGTGAACCTCCAAGACCATCAGTGTCCAACTAACTTATACCAAACTAAATCACTCTGGAGTTTGAATGTATTTTATACCTCCTTCTAAGAAGCAGAACTAAATTAAACCCTGTGGAATACATTATCAACCTCTTACTTGGTATCGCCGTCATGCTCATGTCATCTCCCCTCAAGGCTGAGAGTCACTCTATGCAATTAGTGTGTAAAACGGGTTCATTCACAGCATCTTTATCTTGAAAAATAGCTATTAAACATCTGGCCGACACTGTTTTTTTGGTCATTTCTCCTGTGGAACATTAACAATGCCCATTTTTCTTCATATACATGATTTCACCCTCATCTCAACATCCCATTGTGCATAAGATGAGGCTGAAACATGCAGTTCTGCCATTTTTAAATTAATTGCAACATATGACCCAGTGTGTAACAGTTTAATATGCCTTTAAAGAGATCCTGCATCAAGATTTTCCTCAAGTGAGAAGTCTATAAGAACAATCCAAAATTTCGATTAACATTTTGGAATGAATATATATGATAGTTTATACATGACAATAGGGAGAATTTTTTTATTATTATTATTAAAATTGTGCAAAACCTATTTCCTTCCGAATGTGCTGTATCTTTTTTTTCTTCTTTCTTCTTTGCATGTATGTTTCGCCTTAAGTTCCATCTGCCGTCGCCGCTGTGCTACTGTATGTGCTCCTCATTAGGCAAACTGCCCTGTGGCAAGTCTCCATGTTTCATTGCTTTTATTGTCATGTCCCGCTCCATCTACATACATACACATGCACAGACACGTGCACCCACACATCACTACTGAAGACATGGCCTTCAGTCAGCTTTCTATAGCACACATATTTTGAAGCAGGTGGATCCAAATGTGGAGTTTGTGACCCTCTTGGGTCATGGTGACAACACGAGGTGTTTCTGGTTGAAGTTTGTCAAAAAGATAAAGACGCTTGGATGTAGCCCACCGGTCTCATTTCAAAGCAATCGAAGATTGGAGCTATAGGTTTCACAGCTTTTCTAAAAAAACAAAATCTAAATTCTTAAAATGATCATTTCAGTCGGTTAGTCTGTCATGGCTTTAAAAAGTGGTTTACCTTGACATTTATCTTCTTCTCTTTACTTTAGTGCTCAAATTTATCGTTTGAAGAGAAACCAAGTTTGTCCTGACTGATTTATTAACTACTTCCCCACAGTGGGGGGCTACTCCCACACACCTTACTCATGGCAAGGCACAGTGAAGGGAGCATCATGATTTGGGACTGCTTAGCTGCCACTTAAAATTATGAAAAGAATGTGAATTCCAAACTTTGGCCCAGTGTACATGGTAACATTGTCAAGTGAAAATGAAAAACCTTCCATTACATTTTGTGTGTCCGTTTACTTGACAACGGTGCTCGGAACCACTGAAAACACTACTTTTTAAAAATAGCTGCCAAGGTGGAACTTGGGGGGGTCATGACTCCCAGTCCATATTCTCCTGGGTGTTTTATGGTTGACAGTCACTGTAAAAACAATCAAACTTGGTCGTCTGTCCACACGAATGTCCATGCATTCCCATTGTTAATGTGAATAGCTTACTGTTCTCTGCTGAATGTGTGTGTGGTTTCATTACAAAAACAAATAGCCCTAACGCGTGGCCAAACATGCTAACTACATCATTTTCAGAGTTTCTGCCATTTCCCTTTAAATGGGCATTGTTTTCAAATCTTTGTCATGTAAATATGAAACTTTACTGTCATGAAAACAGAAAAGCAATGTGGTTGTGAAACATTGCTGTATGAACCAGGCCTTTGTCATTGCAGCCTATGGAATGATAACCACCCAGGTTGTTCAATAGTTGAATCTGAGAAGATGTTGGGTGATAAAAGCAGGAAAATGTGCCTAAACAGTTGAGTAAATATACAACAAAATGGCTTTAAAAATACTACCATGACTTTTCTAGTTGTTTGAAGGAGCTCGAGCAGCATTCTGACTTAAAGGTATTTCAGATGTACTGTGAAACACAAACAGATATTCTACAAACTGAGAAAAAGTTGAATTAATTCAAAGTCTTTATTTCTATGTAGTTTCTTTCAGGTTGAGCTGTTAGGCCTGTTTTCCTGAAGCCTGCTAGCTCCAAATCATCTTACACCCTTTGTCTGAGCGCCAAGCAACGTAAAACTGATCTGATGCATGAAATGTATGTCTTCTCCTTGTCAATTGTCTTTGACCTCTGTGAAGAGGTTCAAGGAAGAAGGTGCAAGAAAATTCATGAGGGCGTTAGAAAAGACAGTCTGACTTCACTAAGAGGCAGGCGTCTCTGTACGCAGTCCCAGATGATACTGAAATGAGTTTGTGGAGAAATCGCAGTGTTCTAAAAGCCTGATTTAAGCGACCTTGTTTCATCCAATTATAAAATGTCGAAAAAAACATACGGCTGGCAACAAGTAAGACTCTGAAGAGTTTTATGGTGTGAAACTCTCAGGTGGGACTTTGCTTGTCAACATGCAGCCATTCACACAGAAAATGTGTGAAATTTGAATGTTTTGTTTATGTTTCCTCTGCTGACACTTTTAGAAGAGTGTGACTAAAATGTGTCACTTTATATGTTGCTGTCGGCACAGGCTTGATTTCTTCTCTTCATTTAAAAGATCTTTTATCCAATACAGGTAAATGAGGAAGCACTGAAACACCAACCGGATGCACTGGGGAAAAATGTCCCTCTCAAAAGAATTGGGGCAAAACAAAATTCACTGCCAACAGAACAAATGAAAATTGTCTTGGCAAGATTTAATGAAATAAGACATGATGTGTAGAATGTTCAGATCATAAAATTATCAGAGAAAACACATCCTACCATCCTACCATCCTACCAGTATTTTCAATCTAATAAGCCACAAATGCTAAAAATCAAGATTTTCTTTCTTATACAAAGAACACCTCAGCTTGAAAAATTTATATAATGTAAAATAAACAATTCTTCTTGTAAAATGCTACTCAAAACAAGATATGATATGTCTTAAATTGTCTTAAAACAAGTCCCTCTAACTTGCTGAAATATTACTTGTCAAATTAAATTATTTTAAATAAAGTGGGATGAGCCATTTGGACTAAAATCTAAATTCAGTATTTAATATATAATATTTAACTTGTCTCTTTAGGTAAACAATCAAATAATATTGTAACTGTTAATAGTTCTGCATCATCAAACATTTCTTCATATCAGTGTAAATCCTCCATCAGCTACAAATCAAAACAATCATTCAAGTCTCCAGTGTATCAAGGTACAATGCTTTCCTTACCGTCTAACAATTCCCAACCAAAAGATAGATAACTACAGGTAATCGCTATCCCTGTAGTAACACATAATTTATAACAGCTTCTACTCTTACAGACATTGCCTTCAAAATGTCAAACTTTTTCACATGGAATGTTGTCATGTAAACCAGGCCTTAGTTTCAGCTTCTTTTTGACATGTTATTAGTTTGGACTGGTCTTTAATCTGCACTCACATGACCGATTCCTTTTATTAAGCATCCTTCTCACTTTTATATAGTTAATGTAGCTTGTATCTTTTAATTTGTATCTCCAAACTTCACTGGAAGATTTTTGGCCATTTTTCTGTAAACACAGCAGTTTTCTCAGCATGCAGTAAGACTTTAATTTTTTAAACTTCATAGAACGGGTTGAAATCGTTTCGCTTAAAAGCCGGATCTTACCAAACCACAGAGGTTATCTAGAGGACAGAAACACTGACTTCGTTTCGAGGTCTGCACAAAGTGAGTCCTCCAATAATAGACCTGTGTGTGTGTGTGTGTGTGTGTGTGTGTGTGTGTGTGTGTGTGTGTGTGTGTGTGTGTGTGTGTGTGTGTGTGTGTGTGAGCTTACATATCTGTGCAACATGAGTCGCACACGTGTAAAAACTTGTCATTGAGCTGCAGAGGAGTTGCTGCTTCCTCTACCTGCTCTCCTCCTCTTTGACTATCATGATTCAAGGGATCAGCTGTATATAAGGTGGCCACCTCGCCACACACACGTGCACACATGCACGCACGCACACACGCACACACGCACACATGCACGCATGCACACACACTTCT
>OMNM01033337.1:0-11447 GCA_900302745.1 Parablennius parvicornis
TCATTCACTCAATGTCTTTGATTTTTCCAGACGCGTAGCTTGAACGTCGTTGGTCATCTTCGAGAGTCCATTTTAGTTTGTTTTTTTTCTTGTTCAAAAATGTATTTTTTAAATTTTCTCTTTTCTTTTTTTTTTGTATTCCTTGGTTGGGTGGGGGATGGAGGTGGGGGTTCTACAAAAAAGGGAAGAAAACACTCTTAGAGAGAAAAACCGAATATCTCCCACAGTGATGAAATGTTTGATTTGGTGTTCAGACGAAGCTATTTATATCAGTGGAAGCGCCTTCCTCACCTGGTGTGCTTTTCTTTTAGCAGGAATACGTTCTCACGGACCCCGACTCTCCTCTTGGACCAGAATTTACTGACAGAAAGAAAGAGACAGTTAGAACCCAGAACCAATGGAACTACACTTTGTGTCTAGAGAGTGACATAAAGCACTGCCAAAAACACAATTTAGGATCACTTGAAAACATCAACTCATGTTTGTATGGTGAAGCAAATACTGACCATCTGCTTGTCAAGAGTTAAAACCAGAAGTTAAAACAATGATGATGCTACCTCTGTAGTGTATCTAACTTTTCCTCATTTAGAGAAATCTTAAAGATAAGATTTTATCAAATACAAATTCCATATAATTATACCTTTCCTGACTTGAAAAGTCACTTAAGTTTAAAAATCTCTGACAATATTCTACCACGACAAGGTGACTTCTTACATTACAATGAGTTAATTCCAACTGAATTTATTAAGTGAACCGGTTTCAGTTATTACAAAGGAGGTTTTAATATTGATAAAATACAGGTGTGGCTCGATTATATTTGCACCAAGTGTGGAAATAATGAATTATAAATTTAAAAAAAATTAAGAATTACATAACTAAAACTATCTATCCACAAGGAAAAGTGTTGTTTTCTTTTGTTCAAATCTTCATTTCTCTCAAAAACAAATCGCTATTGTTTGATTCAGGAGTGCAATGTGAGAGAAAATGTAAAAATAGTGAAGAAGACATTACCTGCCATTTCTCAGCAAAAGTTGCCGTCACGAGTTCATGAAAACTTGCTAAATGTTTTGAGATGTGGGTATGATGCATTTTATTTTTACTTGCACTAAAACAGAAGGAAAAACCACTGAAGTTCTTGGCTGTTATAAAGCTGATATGTGGGTTTACTGGTGCAGCTCCACAGAGATTAGATTGGCTCAGCGTGGACCTGAACTCAATCGAGTTTAATGCAACTTTCATATAGGTAGTGGTACCTATGGGATTGATGATGCAATTAAATGTGGTCAAAAATAATAAATAGTTGGGAGCAGTTTTTGAGAAGAATATTTTTACATGAGTATCTATACATTTTCTTGTACATAATGAAGCACCATTTAAGGAATGTAACGCTCTTGATGCCTGAGCTGCGACTCCTCACCTTCACTCTGGACTTTTCTCAGGGTGACGGACGGGGTCGAGATGGCGGAGGCACGGAAGTTGGCAGGTAATGTTTCTGAGGAGTCGGAGGTCACGCCGCGCAAGTCCTTCTCCCGGAACATCTTCCTCCAAGATGGCGAGCGGGTAAACGTCTTTGTGCCGTCCTGCAGAGACAATGAAACGATGGCGGCCATTTAGAAATAACACCTCACAGTGGAGGCTGCCCATTTCGGGGTGTTGCTCATTATGCAATAGTGGGGGTTACGAAGGCTGGTATTTGACAAAGCGGCATTTGTTGTGACAATATTCCACAGTTGCACAGTTTTCAGTCCTGCGCGCTGTAACTAAGCAATTAGCACCCGTGTAAACACAGCTGAACCACTTTGGCATGGAAACCGTTTGCTGGGAGTGGTACATGCACCGAGGCTAAAGGCTCCTCAAAGAGATGCTTTACTGCTTCTAATCTGTAGCTGGAGGAAAACGTGTCGGAGATTGGATAACAGTTAAAATAATCCGTCATTTTGTCTAGTATAATAGTGAGACTCCACACCTCAGTGTCCTGTTGGGAAAGATCATTTGAGATTGACTTTTGCATGATTGTTTGCTTTGTCGTACCTCGTCCGGCCTCCTCTCCGTCCCCATAGAGATGAGAGCGTTGTACTCCTTCTCCAGGAGCTGCCTTGCCTGTAAAAGGCACATTACCGGAGAGAAGGTGAATCACCGTGAATTTTCTGATGATAGATGTGACGTTATTGGTCAGAAGAGACACTGTTGTTATAATTTCACTGTTTTCTCGAATCACCTGTGTGTTCTGATTTGGTATCTGAAGAAGGAGAGCCAAGTCGGTGTAGTCGAAGGTGTCATCGAGTGCCAGGAGAGCTCCGTGGACGCCACTTTCCAACAGGTTATCGGCAAACTCTTTCAGTCCAATAGCCTGAACCCAACACATCACTCGTTCATTGGACCAGACCATCACATCTGTGGAGTAAACAACAGGCGGACAGTGAGCAATAGTGCAATACAGGGTGTAGGAGATATTCAAGGGGGAAGCAGCAGCAGGAAACAGGAAACTGAATTTATTGGACATGCAAATACTATAGATAAAGATGAACAAAATATGCTTTAGCATGAGTAAAACAGGTACAGAAGTTATCAGATATTTCAAATCAAGTAATCTAACCTTGGGGGGTGCTGGCGGGTGGAGCTCTGTGAGGGAGTGTCATACTCCTACACCTTTATTATCCATTTGGAGTGCGTAAACAGACACTTTAAAATCTGGACGCCTCACCTTGATTCTGATGCTGGCTCTCGTCCCTCCTCCTCTCCAGCTCCTTTCTGTCGTAGTTCAAGCGCTTCAAACACATGATGCCGTAGTGAAGACTCACCCTGTGAGTCAGGAAGGATATAATTGTTACAGCAAAGTAAAAAAAAAAAAAAAAAAAACGTAAAAATGGAAGTGAAAAGGTGGATAAACTTTAAAAATGTGTATTTGCATCTTTCCTCAGACCTGTGGAAACTGTCCACCATCTTCAGCTGGCCCCTCAGTTCTTTTTTGGTGAGATGGTCGAGCATGCGCGCATCCACCAGCGACTCCATGAAGTAAGAGCGGTACTGTGGCAGACCCAGACTGGGCAGCCATTCATTTCCCACCCACTCGTGGTTCATGTCTCCATAAGCCAGGATCTGCAGGACAGTCAGGGTGATAAAGATGAGCAGCCATTAAAAACACAAACAATCTGCAGAATTAAGAAAAGGAATCAACAACAATTTGGCTTTAGTTTCACAGACACCAACATGGATACATTTTCTTATGCTCCTGAATTAAATGTCAGGAAAATAGTTGCACATATATGTTCTTTGGTTCAATTTCATAACCCAGACCTGTGTTTTTGTATTTGTTTTTTTGTTTTTTTCAGTGTACTCTACTGCCTTATGGTGTGGTGGAAATAAACAGATGAAACACATGAAAGTAAAAACACTTTCTCTGTCCACAGGTTTTTGTCCAGCTGTTACTCCATCCTGGCTTCTCTACATACACTGCAGTAGTGTATACACGCTGCAGTAGTATATATACACTGCAGTCGAGTATATACGCTGCTGGTCTGCCAGCAATTAAGCAAAACACTCTCTTGGCTGACTGAAATGATGCGTCACTGGCAACAGGAAATGACCATCTACGGTTGTTCACTTTCTATAAATGGCTCTCCTCCCTATATGCTTAAGACTCATCCGAGATTGCTTTATTTCACGTTCTAACACAATAAATGTTTTATGTAGCTACTGAGTTTTTATTATATATGTTATAAGCCTCTAATAAGATGTCTTTTAAGATCGTTAATGAGATTTTCAGAGGCCTGACACGTGTGATGTTACTTTCATTTGAAGGCTTCAATTTCATTCCAAGGCAATCAGTGCAGACACACACATATATCCAACTAAAAAAAAAAAAAAACTTACTTAACCTAATCAATTTTTTAAGCCTTTTTTTTTTTTTTCAATATTCACTAAAATGGTGCAAACTGAGAATGTTTTTCTTTTACACCTTAAAATAAATTCAAGTCTTGCAACGTACTGTAAAACTAATAAGTAATTCTATATTTTTTCTGGGTTTAAAAGCTTCTAAATAGGCTAAATCTTGAAGATTTTATTATTGAGCCCTTCTGTCCTGCAATACAATGGTATGTTGACCAAAAGAGTAAAGAAAATATTGTCACTTGCAAGAGCTTTCCGTCTCGACTGCTGATGTTACAGTTTTTGTCACATTTTTAACAAAAGTGCAATAATTAGCAAATAGGTTTATTTTTTTCTCCACATGGAATATTTCCTTGAATTAACCAGAGTCCGTTTGGAAGAAAAAGAGACGCATAAGTTAACAAATATTGTCATAAAGGGTTAACTTAAAAGACAATTACTGGGCTCAGAAGAACCCCCTACAACCTGGCAACCCAATTTCCTATCATAACACAGAGATGCTTCCTTATTTTTCTCACATTTATATTCAATGATTCATCGAAGAATCAAGTTTACCATCAACTACCAGAAATTATACTCGACTAAATGTTGCAACCCTCTTCATAAGCAACACTGAATAATTGATCAGACAGAGCACTTCACACTCGAGGCTTGTTTGCACAATGATGTAACTACTTGGTGTTAAATATCGTCTTCCTGTGTGTCCAAACTCACCTGATCCCAGCTGAACTCCTTCTGCTCCTTGTGGTTTCGGGCAGAAAGGAATGTGGCGAGAGAGAGAACGGACAGAGATTTGCAGAGAGAGGGAAAGATCACCAGGGCAAAGTGTGTTGTTTGTGCGTGAGTGCGCGTTTTGTGTTTGTTATGGTAAATCAGTGTCGGGACAGAATGAAGAGGAGAAGAGGAGAGGCAGAGGGAGGAAAAGCTTTGTTAGTGAGTGAGAATTAGTTGGAAAAAAACACTACATCAAAACAGATTCTCAGGGAATAGCAAGGGAAAGGTGTAGCCAAACATGCCTAATTAGAGACAAAGAAAGAGAAAAGAGCTTGTCAACGAGAGAGCTTCACTTCTTAAGGGTCTTGACTGAAACTGTAAACTGGCACGATATCAACAAGATAAACTGTAACAGATGAGAAGTGTAAAATAATGCTGGATCTTACTGGTTTGGTGGCGGCAGTGAGGGACTCCATCTCAGCATGTGTCATCCAGATATTACTGGTTGACTGTAATCACAGTAAAGAAGTAACATCAGTTTTCTCTGCTAAAGCAACAGCTATGTGCAAGTATACTGTGCATGCTGATTTTTTTTTGTTTTGTTTTAGTTTGATTTTTTCCTGCTTTCCAATGAGCCTCACAGAGCGTGTGCTTGCAGGTGCAGATGGGCTGGTGAGGGAGACCATCTCCTGGATGGCCAGGCGGAGTTTGAGTCGGTGCAGCGGGTTGCTGATTCCAATCTCCCTCTGGATCTCCGTGTCAGACAGGTTTGCCATGATGGCGCCGCTCTTCACGTTGGCACGGCATGCCGCCACATACCACGCCGGCATCCCGACCCACAGCTGGATAAACAGGAAGGAGCACAAGTTGTAATGATTATACTTCGCAGGCGATCAGGTGACGGGAGGCAAATGTCACGCTGGTGTTTATTGTAAACAGACATTGTCGCACTGACAAACATGAGCTGGAGCCTCTCTCGTTTATCTTTGTCCGACATTTTCATAGAAGGAGACAACCTGACAAATGTACCTCAAGCCATGTAACAACAGTGGGGCCGTCCCATGAGGCGAAGGGCAGACCCTGACGGCAGGCTTCCTCTAACAAGTCGTGCCTGGCAAGTAGAGTGGAAAACACACGAATCATTTCTTCGTATCTCACCTTACCACTGTCTCCTTTTATAAATAGAAATTCACATTGAACACAGGATGTAAATAGACTGCCGGTGGTGGCTCGCGGGACCACAGAGGCATGTTTTTATTTCAATTTTTGGCACAGAGAGGAATAAAAATAATTGTCCCAGACCAGGTTAGTGTCATGGCCCACCAATAGCACCTGTCAGTGTGATTTAATGGTCTACATTCGGGTTCAAATATCGCTGTACAACATACGAGAAGCGTGTGGACAGATAACTGATCTCACTTCTTTTTGCTGCGTCTGTCTTTTTCCACTGTTCCAGTCCCAAGCTTCGCCAGGCCTAATGGGTCTGCAGAGCCCAGGTCATCAGATGGAGTGGACGCTATGAAGAGATATAAAATAAAAAGATTAAAACCATTTTTTTGTTTGTTGTCAATATAGATTTTTTTTAAAAATATGATATTCTCATGGTGTGATTCGTTGGCGAGGCTTTTGACACATGCCCTCTCCCTGGTATCTGTACCTCTTCTACATATTTCTGTCTTTTAATAAGCGGAGAAAGGAAGTAACGCATGGCTGTCACCTCTAGGAATTAAGAGTGAAACTCATGAAATTAACTCTAAACTCGTGCCGCGAACCATTTATCTCTCACCTGGGAATTATAGAGATTCATTTTAAAAGCAAAAAAAACTATTGTAAAACTACAACTGAAGCACCTGAAACATTTAATATCGTCAATAATTTTGTTTAATAATCTTTATATTTATCACAAACGTTGTGTATTCATTGTTCTGACATGTTGTTCCACCCCTTCTGCTTTTATCCCAGATGGTTCTCTCATTATTTCCTACATTAGCGTCAGCGTTGATAATTATCTTCCATTATTGATAATTGTTAAAATGATAACTAAGCAGACAAAACTTGGAAAGCAGAAATGTGATCTGGTCACACACCCAGTGAAGCAGATTCACGTCCTGGTGCGCCAATCCTTCCCTTTTCCTTTTTCCCAAAGAGCCGGCCAATGGATGACTTGATGCTTTTCTTTTTGCTGGCTTTGTGGAGCGAATCCTGGCTGGCTGTGGTGGCTCCATCAGCAGAAAGACTAACACAAAGACAACGGATGGATGAGTGGTTAATGGAGCACAAATGTTTTCTTTTTTTTCCCTTTTTCTTTTTTCTAGTCCAATAAACTTCATCACTTCTGAGAATACCTGCGAAATTCCCGGTGGTCATCGAGGCCGGCCCCTGGATGAGTGTGTGTCATCCGGTCCAGCCGTAGAGCTCGAGGAACAGGTGGAGGGTTGGAATCGATCAAGGCAAGTGCTCTGCATTCTTCACCCTCTTTGCTATTCTGCAGGACGGAAATAAAATCAGAGGATTAACATACTGCACGTAATTTTGACTCGTCATCTATGAGTTTTGTTTTGGGATATGTGTAACCTGTCTCTCAGTCTCTCTGGCAGGTGAATGAGGCAGGCGGGGGGTGGAATGTCCGGAGCTGGGTGGCGAGGGGGAAGCCAATGTGGAGGAGGTAATAGAGGGAGTCATGTAGCCCCTTCCAACGCTGTCGCGTCCTCCCAGAGAGGAAGGTGGAAGGGGTGAGGCATCAAGGGCCACGCTGCTGACCCGACTCTCGATCTCCTCCGCCCTCAGCTCCGTGCTCTCCTTCTCTTCCTGAATCAGCCTGACAGGACACAATCGAGAGGGAAATGTTTGTTTTCATGCTTCACACAAGAAACGATCTAAAATGTGTCCTTATGGATGATTAAACTTACTTAATCTCTTTGTTTATGGCCTCCAGTTGCTCCTGCAGCATGATGGCCAGAGTCTGTACATCTGTCTGTCCGCTGGGAGAGAGCAGCTCCGATCCAAACAGAGTCTCCCTGTCATCTTCGTCATCCGAGCAGCCACCCTCCACACCACCCTCATACCCAGGAACCAGCATTGTGCCGCTGTCCCACTCTCCATACTGAAACGAGACAACGACATAGCGGAAGTCATACAGGAAATCAAGTCATTCAAATGTTAATCTATCCACAATGCCATCCAAGTCTGAGATCAGCACCTTGTTGCCATCGTCTCTAGAAGCCCCCCACCGGCCCCGGTGCCGCCTGACCACCACCCCACTAGAGGAGCTGCCGTAGCCCGCCGGGAGTGAGCCGCCACCCTGGGGGTACCGCAGCTCCGAGGCGCTCCCTGGAAGAGATCTTCGAAAAAGTGTGGAGGGAAGTGAGCTCACGCTGCCCGCCCTATGATGAGATCCAGAATTCATTAGTTATGCAACAGTACTTCAAACATGAAAACGTTCCCATTTCCTGGGTGAGTGTTTACAACCACAACGTTATCACAAGTTTTTCCTGCTTATGATATGCATTTAAAAACCCGTGTCCATATAAACAATGCATCTATGAATTATTTGCATATTTCAGACCAATAGCCTCCAGGTTGAGTATGAATAATTTAGAAAGTAGATTTCTTATGAAAGCACACAATTACTAAACGACAGTAAACAAAAGTTTGCACTCGGAGTACATACAATTTCCCTCGGGACAAATTGATTCTATTCAGGCTTATTACATAAATTTATTTCCATTAGGGTTCATTGAGACTTACCTGGAATAGGACGAGCCTGGTCTGCCTCTCAGCTGATCTAACTCCAGTTGGATTCGCTCCAGCTCAGCCAGGAGCTGCTCCTACAACCCAGACGAGAAGCCAACCATGATCAACTTTTATTTTTCAAAAGGGCAATGGATATTAGCATCACACCAGTGACAGTCAACATGAAACGTTCTAACAAAAAGAGATAATAGCAGTAAATACCTTATTAGCAAGAAGATCATCTTGAATTTTCTTCATATTGGAGAGCTCTTCAGAGAGAGCGTTCTAGTAACACAGAAGGATACATTCACAGTCTGATGCATTTTTTAAAACAAATATGCTTCCCCGCAGATGTGTTGTATGCTTACCTTTTCCTCCAGCGCTGCCATTCTCTCTTTGAGGTGGAGCTGAAGTCTCTCGTTGGACTCGGATAGAAGCTTGTCCACTGTGTCTGAGAGGCGTTTGTTGTGTTCGTCATTCATCTTCTCCCTCTGCCTCGCCTGGAAATGAAGCCACGAGAGACACGTTCAAAGCAGAGCGAGAACGTGGAGGGATATTTTTGCGCACTTAGCACATGAATGCAGCTGATGTTACCCTCTGCAGCTCTTGGTTCTTCTCCTCAAGTTGGGCTTCCATTTGTCGTAGTCGCTCCTCAAAGTTTCCGTGGCGCTCCTCAGCCTACAGAGGATATTTAAGTATTTTTTTTAATGCTGCCAAAAGCTGTCTGAATACAGTTTTCACTGAAAGGACTAAAATCAATGAACTGGTGGAAGAAATAACTGCACATTCACTTTACTAAGATCAGTGCAAAAATAATCCAACCTGGAAAAAAAAAGCAAACATATCAGCCTGTGATTTTAATTGGTGGTTATATCATTTACTCATTCAGGTACCTTATTGAGAGCAGCCACTCTTTGGGCAAGCTGGGCCTCAATCTCAGGCAATGTCTCTGCCCTTTGCAGGGTCTGCTGGAGCTTCTGTTTGGCCTCATCCAGACGTTCCTGTAGTTGTCTGTTCTTCTCTTCACTCTGGACACACAGAACAAAACACACATGTAACCTCTGTGACTGGAACAAGGAAATCCAGGTCTATTTTTTGAAACTTCAACACAGCAAGAGTTGGCAATAATATTCGAGTCATGGCCTAAAGCCTTACCTGTCGGTGCAGGGACTCCTTGCTGGCCAGTTCATTTTCCAGCTTGTCTTTGATATCATGGAGAGAAGTCGCCTCCCTCTGGGCACTGAGGTACCTGCATGGGACATAAGAACAACATGAAATGGTCAGATTCCTGCA
This sequence comes from Parablennius parvicornis, assembly GCA_900302745.1. Taxonomy (NCBI): domain Eukaryota; kingdom Metazoa; phylum Chordata; class Actinopteri; order Blenniiformes; family Blenniidae; genus Parablennius; species Parablennius parvicornis. The sequence goes on from OMNM01033337.1 coordinate 9,628, forward strand.
GCAGGTGCCATTGAAACAGCAATACTCAGGCATTTCGATGATTCAGTCAACATAAAAAGGGTGTCTTAGGCAATTCAGTAAAAGTGTCAAGTTTTAATGGTACTAATATCTTCTCATCCGCCACATTATAGATATTTTAATGAAGAGTGAGGAGAACCTCAGCATCGTAAATTCTGTATGTCTATATTTCAACTCCATTGGCCATTGCACTTTCAATTGACCTTATTCAGGCCTTCAAATATTCTGGGCACTAAAAAGTTTACTTTCTATAATTTGCATGCAGCTGCAATCATAATAATGTAGTGTAAAGCAAACGTCATTATGTAAAACCATCGTTGGGTGTATAAAGAGGTGCCCTGAAACCTTTGCAACACATTGCTAGCCAACAGGTGAAACATATGGTCCTTCTGCTGCATGCATTTTAATGAATGTACGAAACTATGATGAAAAAAAATCAGTCCCCATTCGACACAGCTAATAAAATGGCAAAGGTTACCTCCGCTCTAGTGTTGTAATTCTCTCCTCCATATCTTCTCTTTGGCAAAGAGCCTGCAAACGTTACATGAAACAAGATGATTGACAGAGAGAAAATTCATTATGTGAAAAATTATAAAGCCGATTGCTAACAAGGCGTGAACAAAAAGAAGTCTATGTAATCTACAGTTTTCCGAAATGTACCATTTATTTTAAATGATTTGTACAACAATATGCAAAAATCTGATTACTGTTCAATCTATTTGGCATTTCCTCTCATTTCTTTTTTGGTCACAAAACGCCACTTATCAGGACATATGCTGATTGTGGTCAAGTATACACTTGGAACCCCCTTGGTACTGAGGGAGCTCAGGGTTTTGGCCAGGAAGAGACAGATTGGCCCAACAGACCTCTTTCACTTCTCGTTGGAGCTTCTGATTGGCCTCCTCTGACTTTGTCACCTCCCTCCTGGCGGCTGCAAGCTGTTCCTCTATTTCCCCAACCTGACGCGACACCACAAAGGGAAAAGAGATGACACAGATTGAACCTACTTGAGTCAGTGTTAACAGCCACAGCACCGAGTGTAAATAGACTCAACACTGATTGATTACAAAATGTCTGTCTGGTCAACATAAGACTTGAGAACGCCACTGACATAGGGTAACATGGTGACTCGGAGTCTCACACATCAGACACACAGCGTGGGTCCCATTTGTTTGGTGCTTTTTTTTCCTGTTGTACCTTAATAGATGAATATAGAACAAAAACATCAAGTTGTGGACTTGATGTTTGACACAGTGGTGCATGAAGCCAGTCAATGATTTAAATTCAAAAGGCTACAACAGTGAGAAAGTTGCAATAGCGTTAACAACCACAAGAGGGAAGAGGCTGACCACCTGTACTGTGCACAGTTCTTCCCTAATTTAGGATATAAAGTGCAATTGGAAGTGTGGAGTTGTCCCAAGTCTTTTTTCTAATATGCAAACCAATAAACTGAATCAGAAATATCCAAAACAACTGGCTAATTAAAGGAGTATGGCGGCTGTTCGATATTACATCTTTAAAATTACTTTAAGCAGATGAAGCCTTGCTCGTGTAGATCCAGAAACTCACCTGCCGGCACATGAGGGCTAGCCTCTCCCTCAGCTGGGAGAGTTCAGCTCTCTGGCGCTCTATCTCTCCTTCTCTCTGTCTGTCGAGCTCTCCGTCCTCCAGGCCAGAGGAGGGCCCGTTGGGTAGTCGCTGGAATGATGAGTATCACCAAAAAAAACCCCAAAAAATGAGATGAAGAAAAACACAATTTGTTAGAACAAGTTAAATCTGATGAGAGTTGTTGATGAGGTAAA
>OMNM01033342.1:7040-30819 GCA_900302745.1 Parablennius parvicornis
AAATGCAGGTAGACAAAAATCACACACCCACACGCTCTCTATCTCTGTCTCTCTCTGTCTCTCTCTCTCTCTCTCTGTATGTCTCTCTCTCTCTGAGCAGCTTGGCAGCTGTTGTTGTCGTGTTGTTACTCCCACTCACACCTCATCAGAGTTGCAGAAGGAGCAGACATGAGGGGAAACATAGAGATAAAGCAAGGGCCACCTGTGACTTCCTCTCCTCGGTCATGCATTTTAGCCGGGTTTAATTCTCTCCAGTATTGATTCCCCAAAGCCAAGTAATTGCATTGCGATGGTGTTCGGCGAGCCACCTCTCTCCTGCTGCGACCAGAATAGAACGATGACCTGATGAAGCATCGACGTTACACAGACAGTGTGTGGGAGTGTGTGTGCGTCTCCATCTCGGGCTCTTTTCTTTATAGGCCAGGTCTCCGAGGGGGGCAGCTGTTGGGTGATGATTGGCACCCCGGCTCCTCACTTCACTTCCTGTTGAGGAACCAATAGCGGCACGGATGAACAGCTCCGAATCCAATCAGCATGTTCAGACATTGTCGTCAGGCTGTTTCCACCTTCAAAAAACTTGGGATCTTGTATAAAATCTAAACATTATGGAATGAAGTACTGATCATCCCTTGGGCAGCAGTGACTCAGTTTGTTCCAATTCCAAGGTTACTGGTTCGACCCACCCCCCACACACACACACACACACACACCCAGGACATTAAACTCTAAATTGCTCCCAATGGAGGTTAAACACCTTGCTTGGCATCTGTCACCATTTTTGTGAGTGTGTGAATGAGTGAATGTGACTAACAGTGGAAAGCACTTTAGAGACAGTTGCAGCAGTGAAAATAGTCCTACAGTATATGAGTAAAGTCTAATTTTAATTGAGCATTTATGTCAACATATGATGTAAGCATTTCTTGTGTATTTGAAAGAAAATGGCCCATTTTAAATGTGTTGCCAGCAACACCTATCAAAAGAAGTTGAATTAAGGTCGTAAAATAGTTGACAGGTATATATATATTGTGCATAAAAGCACCTGGTTGAACATCTCACAAATATTAGAGTAACTGGCAACAGGTCAGAAACATGAAATGAGTTTTGAAACAGCGTGCCAAAAAGACTGTTTCAGAAATAGAGGTGAGGAGGGGTTCACTACTCTGCCAAAGACCACACGTAGAAGCAGTTCAGAAATATTTTATAGAGATTAAAACTGCAGGGAGGATAATGATTATGTCATCTATAGTGTATCTCATCGTTAAAAGATTCAAAGGATCTGCTGGAAATGAGGCTGTGATGAGACCCTCCAGAGTAGAGATGCAGGTGTTGGAGCAGACAGCTGGATCAGACTGAAAGGTGGGGCTGGTTGTAATGCAAAGGAGGAGAGTTGCAGGGCAAAGCACTGGAGTGCCAAAGTGAGTGGTTTGCAGAGATTTTAGCAGGAAGTAGAGACCGATTGGATAATTGGACCAGAAACACTTTGAGAATAACGAAAGCAGCAGAAATGTTCTGATTTGCTCATATATGTATATAAACATTTGAGTGAACTCATCAAACTTGTTCATTAGCTGCATTGGAAAAGTGTTTTATGGGAACCATGAATTAACTCTTTATGGAAATCAACATCACTCTGTCATCCAGGCAGAACAGAAACAACAAACGTGGTCAACTTTTAACCTTGATTTATTCAGAATGATGTTAAAGGTTGAAACAAAACTCAGTTTTCTTTAGAAAGTGCATACAATGTGAAATTCTATTCATGCTTCTTTGTATTAAAGCTGAGAGAAAGGTTTGGAGCTGTTATTCATAGGTTATTGTGCTATTATTTTACTGGTCTGGCTATATTTACTCAATGAACTAAAATGAGTCTGGCACCCCGTGTCAGGCGATGCCACAAATGTTCTGAAATTGGCGGAGTAAAGCAAATAAAGCTGGAGGTGGGCGCAGTGTAATGGAGTCACACAGATTTTTAAAAAGACGGTTTTTATGTAATTGTGTGAGCAATGGAGCACTTATGGCAAGTAGACTGTGGCTGAGTTTCCCCTGCTCCTCTGAAAAAGACAGTTAAATGCCTCGTGCCTGCACTCCTCTCTGAATGACATCAACAGATAATTCAAGAACACACACACACAGTGACACACACATACACACTCCACACCCCTCCTGGTTGAACACAGGTGCTTGGTTCATGCATACCTGACCTCTTCAAGGTCGAACATGTGATGCATTTCATTTACTTCATTTCAAGACTGAAACCTGCGTGTGTGTGTGTGTGTGTGTGAGTGTGTGCGTGTGTGTGTGTGTGTGTGTGTCTGTGTGTGTGTGTGGGTGTGTGTGTGTGTGTGTGTGTCTCAGCCAGTGTTTTCATATTCCATTAGTCTCAATAACCAGGGTCGCATGCAAAGAACACAGACACAGACAATCAGAGCTCTCTGTCATTTCAGCCGGGGCTTGTCATTAAGTCGGCTGCTCCTGTAGTTACTGCAGGAAATGGCAGGAAAGAAAAACTCCTCGCCCTGCGCCCAAGTGCTTGCTCTGCCGCTGGATCCCAGCTAAGTGCCATGTCACCAGCCGCAGGAAAGTATCCCAGGAAAAACAAAACATGTTTTTCTTATTGCTGCAGCTCGAGTCGCCGTCTGGAGCCTCAAAGGAAGGCACATCTTGCTACTTTTACTTTGTCTTTCGAGGGGGAAGCAAAGCAAGCACCTTTCTTTATTCCTACCATATGCCCGTGCTTCAGATATGTGCTGGTAATGTGCAAAAGATGATGTTCCAGCGCGCTCTCTCCAGTCTGGCTTTTATTTGGAGCTGCGTGTAATTCCCAGCAGCTGGGGCTCGCACTGGGAGCAGGTAATGAAAACATTTGCTGCAGTGACAGGCTATCAGCAGAGGGAGCGAATCAAATCAGAGAGGTTTAGGTTGGCATTACTGTAAGTAGCACTTGATGGCAGGTTCTGCAGGAATTAGCCGCTCCGTCTGACAGGAGCGGCGCTGCACGGGTATTTCCCAGGCTGCATGTGGCATTTATCAGACTGCAGTAATCCAACACCGGTGGAATCTGAAGCGAAAGGGCTTCTTCGAGAGAATTAGCGGTGATCAGAAATGCGAGGAATGCAGAAATGTTCGCGGCGCCCGCATGAAGGGGAATCCAGGAGGCCCGGAACTTTGTGTACGAAAAAAAACCTCTGAGTTTCAGTCAGACACACTGGCCGGCTCTGGTGTCCCGCTCAGACCTAAGTTATGTGTCACACCCTCCACAGGCAGTCCCATTAATCATTAGAGGCAGTAACAAAGCTGCCACTCCTGCCGGTAGCACACACCTGACAGAAAACTCAACACAGAGCGGCCTCGGAGCCATGACCCCCATTAACTAACTGCTGGTTGAATAAATAAAGGATACAGCTCTTATTATACTCATTCCACTGCTTCTGTGGTTTACTATTTAGAAGTACAACCTCAAGAAAATACAAGTTTAGATGGAAGATTGCAACTTTTCTTGTAGTGACTACAGATTTTCTCTTATTATCTCTTTCAACTGAGCAATGAATTAGTGGGCAAAATAAATGACTCTGCCTCTGCCGCTTTTATGTTTTACAACAAGCAGTAACCCTGCATTAGATTTAAAGTTGTGTTTTATAAAATACACCAGAGACTGTGCAAACTTCCCAGCTGCATTCTGCTAAATAAATACACACTGCTGCGTTTATGTGGCCTCAGTGCAACAGTAAACTTATTTGTGCTTTTGAGCTCTGGGAAGCCACACAGTTGCATTTTATTGATTAATAGTTGGATCTGAAATACAAACTCCACCAAAGATCTGAGTCAATTAGGAGTTATCTATCTCTGGTATTGATCTGAAACTTGTCATCTGATATCTTCTAACGAATAACCTTTTGATTTTAAACTTGACTGCATCAAGCGTTGTCTTCTGTGTTTTGCGCCTTTATTGCCATTGTAGACATGACTGGTATGCATATTAAGATGACGATAACTCCTCGGTAATTTATGATATCTAGAAAATTCAAAAAAACACTAAAGACGCAGATATAGAGGTTTGCTCTCATATACTCGTTATTGAAATAACTGCCAGGACTTCTTCAGTACAACCCTCTGATCACAGGAAAGATTTTTGTAGCGTGTCCCTCATTTGTAACACGAGTTTCAGCACCATCAAAAACACTCAGGGATATTGAAATGCTTCCAGATATTGAAAGCTCCCACTCATACCTTTTGCACAGAGATAGAATCAAAATGAATCCAGTCAATGTTTCGTAGATGTTTAAGTGTTAAAGCTGCTTTACTTATTTTAGTGTGTGTATCTGCACACGTGGAGACAAAAAGCCATGAAGCACCTCAAAGATTCTCAGACACAATTGAAAACTATATTTTTTCTCATCATGAAACAATCAACCGAGGAAGAATATAGTGGAATGTTTTATAAAATGTGTCAGCCAGCGTCTCCTGCGCCAAATGCACAGTCGTCCAATATTGCTCACAGATGGATTTGTTTAGAGTGTTTCTGATCGAATGTGCCTGAGTTTTTGTTTTTCCCAGCCACAGAGCCAAACCCGTCATGCAAAAAGCTGAACCGTGTTGTGTTTTGTGTGACAAAGGTTACATATGACTGAAGTTCCTGACATGTTCTGTGTGTGATGACATCCGTGGTATGCAGGGTTGGGTTACCTGTTGTAGTTCCTGGAAGCCTGCGACACAATGCTTCAAACTGCTAACCTGAAGGGTAATGACAAGTGTGCTGCTCACATTTAAATCAAATGACAAAAGTGTTGGACCATTAGTCCGTTGAGTCAGCACGACACTATGGCGACATGCAGACATGCCATTTAAAAATAGCAACGACAAAACTTCACAGATTATTGGATGGGATTATCTCTCCCATTATGCATACAGTTATTCAGAGAACCAGTATGTGAGACTGATAAAATAGCAGTCCATTCCTGTCCAGCGTTTGAAGCTGATAAGTAGAGATAATTGTAGCAAATACAAAAATAGCTCCCACTAATAGAATCAGTTGCAGCTGGAGATGTAATGATGGAAAAGGGCAGAGGAGCACAGGTGGAGGTGAGTCAACAGGAGGAGTGAGGATGTATTTATGGCTGCTCTGACAATCAGACACATACCTGGTGCAGAGAGGATGGGTCAAACAGTCTGTGGCTCTTTTTTATGCTGCAACGTGATGTAGATTAGCCTGCAAAAATATTAGTGCCTGGACTTTCGATTTCCATCACTTACACTATCTTGAGTGCCCTGTCGGACTTGGAGCTGCTGAATTAAAAAAAAATGTAGACAATGGGAAAGAAGGCATGATAAGATTTAGATTTGGAATATAGGAATGCATCCATTATAACAATAAGTGCTGTTAGATTTTCATATTGTCCTTTGACGTGTGGTGTATTTTCATTAGCTTTATCTCTTTTTCTGCCACTGTAGGACAAAGAAACTGGCCCAATTGATTTCCAAATGAAATATAAAGCTGATTTCATTACCGAGCTGGAGAACTTGAGTCCATGATGGATTACATTTACTTCCAAAGTCAAATCTTGGAGGTGGAGGCGTGAAGGGATAAGCTTAAAAGTAGAAGAATGAACTGCACTGTATTTGCCTTTCGGTTCCTTCATCTCATTTTTTTTTTTTGGGTCTAAATCACTATAAATCCCCCTCAGGAGGCACGTGAATTGTCTCATGTGGAGTTAGACAAGCACCTCAATGTCTTTTTTGGAGAAAGAAGTGGAGGATCAAATGGGCTGCTGAGCGTTTGGTATCTCGCAGCCGGATGCAGAGCCTCACAGGTGCTCTCTTCAGTGGGAATCCGGTGTTTCATAGGGAAATGGATCTGCACAGGCTCAGTGAATATCAATCACACCCACACGCACACACCCTCGTACACGCACTCAACATACGTGTGTCTGCATCTCCTCCTGATGCAACATCCACAGTGGCATTGATTCATGGAGAGTGAGTCATCCCCAGGAGGTATTGTTCTGCTGGCCAATCAAAGCGCCTGCTGGATGTCCGGTGTTTCTAGTCTCCCCCGGTGTGTGTGTGTGTGTGTGTGTGTGTTGTGTGTGTGTGGGTGTGTGTGTGTGTGTGTGTGTGTGTGAGTGTGTGTGTGTACAGCTTACTCAGTTGTCTTCAGTTTCTGAGCTGAGCTACATTCGTCAATGATACATTTTTCCACTGAGCTCCTGAAAGCCAATTTTCATTAAACGTTTCATCTGAACCATGAAGGCGGCACCTAATTATCCAATTTAATTGTATTTTTAAAGTGTTGCTCCTCACTGAGAGAAGGTTTAGTTTCCTGATCACAAAGAGATTCACTGGATAGTATATTAACGGGTTCATCAAGTGCACTAATGACAGAAGATAAATGATGGCTGCTGATGATGCTAATGGGTGATACATCATGTCGGGACTCACTGACATTTACAATAACATTTCTAACTGCAGACTCATTCTGTCATTAAAGGTCAAGAGTTGTTTTTTTTCTCCACTTTATAGTAGCAGTAGGCTTTTTATTGGTACACCACTAATCAAGGATGCTCTGCATTTATTATCTCACTAGTCACAAATTTCCTCTGAGTTTATCCTGTTTCATCCTCTGAGGAGAGAAAAGAAACCATCAGACTGGTCTGCAGCATCATGACTCACTTGTGTCTCACACCTCTTCAGACAATAACCGCAATGTTACACCTGAACATGCGGCTACGATGTCTCCAGTTGTCTGTTTTCAACTGACATCTCTCTGACGTGTCTGCTCAGACTGTGAGAAACACTCATCTCATATGGAATTTGAAGAACTTCACAACAGGTTTCGCTCTGCTACCTGAGGCTCACGCCACACCGCAGTCTGAACCTCCCGTATACATTTATTCCCTCAGAAGTGCACCGAGTTCGACGCACTCCGAGTTCTTTTGACTCAAGTTCTCTGCAACAAAGAGAAAACGAAACAGATAAGAGAGAATAACGACTCATTCATCTGTTCCATCAAGGCATAAAATACAAAGCAATGTCTATGAGGTATCTGCAGTCAGATGAGGCGATGATGATAAATGACCTTAAAGATTCAAACAACTGGTTGCATATTCATCATATGGTTTTTACTTTTAATGATATCAATTAAGTTTTTCTGAGTCCGGCCACTGTGGAGTTCACCCACAGCCCAGGAAGGTGGTAAACAATAGCTTTAACAGAAACATGTTTGTGTTTGCTGAGCTAATAGCACAGAATAAGTTACATAAGCCGGATGATAAAGGCAGGATGTCAGGCAGAGCTGATACTGTACGCCTGGCTTTAGTTGTTTTCCACGACACTTGAGTCACTTCCTTCACAGATACATGGCTACGCGATGCCATCATTATCGCTGATCATAATTACACCAAACACAAATGGTGAACACTGTAATTATCAGAATTAAACCTTCAACAAAATATCCCGGTTTAAAAAAAAAAAAAAAAAAAAAAAAAGGTTTGTTTTCTCCGAGTTTGTCATGATGTAGCCTCAATATCCATAAAGTAAATCTCAATTAATCTGTCGGGAAGTGAAGTGAAGTGTCAGTGCTGAGAGGTGATTCAGCTTCTGGAAACGCATCTTCTGTGGAGTTCCAGTGTCACTGTCTGAAGGAGAAGAAGTTTAAACTAACTTGTTATAAAAACATTTACTTCCCTTTGGCCTGCAGTGTAAACATCCACACATCGGCTCTAGATCTCTCACCTACGTGCTGTGTACACGAAAAGTTTCTATCTCAGGTGATTCGTCAGCGTTAACCTCAGATCATGCCATGGTGTACACAATACAAACACTACTATTGTTTCACTATTTGGGTAATCAAGAAGAAAGTTGTGGCAAATTGAGGCATTTGAATTGCTTGTACAATTAACCTGATTTTTAATTCCCCTTCATGCCTTTGCAATATAAAATCAAAACTGAAAAATGCCTAAAAAAATGAACTTTTTCTATTGGGCCTTTTTTCTTATGTTATAGTTGTGTCTGTGGGCACAAAGAGTTTTGGGTGTGACCTGGCGACTGTGAAGACGTATTGTTAGTTTGTCTTTCCTACAAGGTCTCCAAATAGACTGGACACATGTATTCTCTTGTCACTGAGCTCATACTTGCTAATCGAGCCAAACACATGGTGCCTGTGTAAACAAGCAGAAAACACTTGTTTCCCCCTTTGTAACTAAAAATATTTTCAAGCTTAATATGTGGTTAATTTCACTTGTTTATCTCAACTTATTTGAACCCTCAGAATGAGTTGTAGTCACGGCGAGGGAATGATAGGCCCTGAGTGAAGACTGACAGGAGCTTACGGTAATTCTGTTGTTTCATAGGAAGCCTTCAGAGTGACAGGGCATTTCCGAGGAGCAGACGAGCCTTTATAAAGTTTATACATGGTGACAGAGTGAATCCGGTGTCAGTGACAGCATGTGTTTTGCATTAAGCAGATCACTCTCTGTTCACACAGTGTAACACCGAGTAATTACAGACTAAAGGATACAATGAAAGACCTAACTCAGTTCATGAAAGAGTCAAGTGTTTCAATCGTGTCTTATTCTTTGCCTGGGGAAGCTTTGTCAGGGTAGTTTTTGATTCACATGCTTTCATTTTCAACAATGTGGGCGATATGTTTCACTGTTCCTCTGAACAAAGCCATATTTCAAATACTTGAAGCACTACTGAGTAAATTCAATCAAAGAGAGACGAGGTCCTCCCTACGTCTAAAACTGTAAAGAGTTGCAGGGTTGTCTGTGCCAACTCTGACGAGAAGGAATTTAATGTGAACAAGCGTCTTACGTGGAAAAGGTGTACCTGTTTTTGCTTAAAATAAACAACCCAACAACAGCCCCTGATACCTCTTGTCACGCAACAAAAGTGTCTGTTTGTAACTCAGTTGTGACTATTCATCAACAACGTCTCATTATTCTGTGTGAGTTCAACGCAGGTTCAGCAGAAAATGTTTTTCAGCGAAATCGCAGCACATACAGCCGGGCCCACCCCTGTGTGTCTTCACTGAAAATGGTATTAAAGGTATTTGTTTTGTGCCGTTTCTGCCAACTTTTCCTCCGAGGATTCCGTGTTATCTCTTTCTCCCGTGTATCTTCTCCTGCTCTGCTTACACTAGAAGCTAAAATAACATCAAATGTTATTGCCACCAGAACAAACAACTGTTGGTTTATCTAAAGGCAGAGTTGTTAACACTAAACAAATGCGAGCACACGGTCAACACTTGACTTCACTCGCATGTGTTGAAATTGCTAAAAGGTGACAATGAGCCTCAAGGAAAATGATGGATCTTATTAAAGAATCATACAATTAGGAGAGAGGGATGCAGTGTGGTCCCTGAGCATTCTAATGATGTGAGGATATGCACATTTGACAAGCTGCTAAACAGTGAGAGTAATGAACCTCGGCCCCTGGCTTTTAAAACCCAGTGGAGCAGCTGGTGCCGGATGATTGTGGACCTCTCACTCCTCTTATCTGCAGTACCCCACTGCAGAGCCCCCGTCTCTCTGCGCATGGCATTCAAACGTTAATACTGCTGTAGGAACCTAAATCAGTTTTATGTAGAGCTTCTTCACAGAGACAAAAAGCATATTGCAGAAGATGAAGGGACCAAGGAGGTGAACTCCCATGTTAAAGTTAAATATTGAGGTTCCAGTAGGTCTTGTGCTATAATGAAGATAATTAAAGCTTATGGAAAGACAATCACTTTCAAAGGGGCAGGCGTGATGATAAAAAGAATCCAAAAAGGCTCTGACCTAGCTTTAGTTTGGTATCACTGCATTATTCATTACACAAAGCATGTTGACTTGCTTTCAGACAAACAATGTAATAAAATGACTGTTTGCTTCAATCACAGCCACCAAATATTTGCAAAACAAAAGTTACATTGCACCAACTGATGCATGAAAAAGCTCAGTGACAGCTTGTGCAAGCTGCAGCGAAAAGTACGTTAATTTTGTATCATTGAACGATAACAAACGGTAACTGTGTTATCAAGTCAGTTTTCAACTTTTTGAGGCCAAAAGAATCATCTCAAGTCTACATGAACATGGTGGAAAAGCAACAAAGTCAGGTCAGATTGGGAAACCAACAGAGCTCAACTGCTATTTTTAACCATATTAGATCAAACCCATCGGAACTGTGAGCTAACAGACTGTTATTTGTAGGGCACGTGGTGTAACAAATCAACTAAAGGACCTCTCGGTATTCATTATAAAGCTTCCCATGCATTTTTTTTATTTTAACAATTTCCCAGATCATGCATTTTATTTGCATTATGCAAAACTAACTGACATTTTGGTATGCAGCTTAAAACCCGTTTCAGAGCTGGAAAAAAATTATAGAATTTAATTTTTATGGCATCAATGAGCAATACGGTATTAGAAATGCAGTCATTTAACACTGCAACGTGTCCTATACTTTAAAATTGATGGTTACATTTTTAATGAACTTTTAATGTATAGAAACTATAAAAAAATCTATCAGTGTAGGGGCATTATCCATAACACTGAAGATGAAAAAAGAGGTGATGCAAGTAGTGTTTGAATGTAGATTCTGCAGGATCGCAAAGTAAGTCCTTGTGTCGTCGCCGAAACCAGCAGATATATGACGATATGTGTGTGCATGCTGGTGTCTAGCAGCAACGTTGCCACAGGGTAAACTAGAGAAGCTCTTTCAGAGAGCTGGACATGCAGCCGGAGTCATCAGAGTCATTTACTCTTACACAACAGACCTGCAGCACTGAGGCACATTAGTGCTCGTGACGGAGGCTGCACAGAAAGAAAGAGAAAGAAGGAAAGGCAGAAATGAGTGAGATTATAAGAGAGATATGTTCCAAATGTGCACCTGCGGAAAAGGCACGCTTCATTATTAATAGTAGAAATTAGATTTTAGATTACATTTCCTGAATTAAACTCAAGAATGAGACAAACTGACACGTTGGAGTTTCCACATAAAAGACAGAAACATTTTAGTTTTGAAGCTCGGGCATTTTAACATTACTTGAAAACAAAAAGGAGAAATTAAATCATGTTTATTATGATTTCTAAATGCTCAATCGGATATTGACATTCATAAAAGTAGCTCCGATGCATTTTAAATTAAAAGATATGCATAACATACTAAATGTCAACAGGTCAGTGTGATGCAATTTGTATATCTCAATATTATACTGCATAGAAACTGGACTGTTTTTCACTAATTTAGCAATAAAGTAATATAAACTAGCACCAACAGGATTTCAGTGAAACATCCTTTTATTTCCTTTCCCCCCCTCTTTTTTACAGATGAGCATCACATGTTGAAAACTACAGTTATGCTATAATCTGATTACTGTCCCCTCTCCCGTTGGTTGGCCTCTGCAGCTGTGGGACTCTGATGCCTGTATCTTATATAACATCCCCTCCCTCCTCGCTCTTTTCTCTCTCATCTCCTCTCCTCCTCTGTATGTTTATGCTGATGATGTGTCAAAACACTGCAGCTCCTCTCGCTGCTGTCAGGAGAAATGTCTCTTGGCCTTTCTCCTCTGCAAAAAGGCACAGAACACGGTCGGAGAGCATTAAAAATGCACGCGTGTTTGGGTCGACCCTCCACGTAAATGTTGACTAAAAGCATTCGGGTTGTCCAGTCAGCAGACGGGCAATTATGGGAGAACGTTTTAAAGCAATTGCTCTTTAGAAAACACAAGTTCACTCATAAGAAATTGAGGTGGACAGATTATTTATGGCTTTGCCATCACTATTGTCCTCTCTGTTGAATTGAGTTAGACTCACATATATATTATTATTATTAACCACCCTCCATGTCATTAGTTTCAACGTGATTCTAGCTGTGACACATTAAACCCTGAAAAATTCCTTTATTCATTATTTCTCCGCCTACTATTTGATTAGTTTGATCTCATCACACTTGCAGTGTGTAATCCCATCTGCCATGTTTTATTTATTTATTTAGTTTTTGTTTTGTTTTTTCCAAACTCCCACTCTCTTAAAGGCTACTGTGGTGGGCCATATTTCAAAATGTTGTATTTTTTTTTTCCTGCTCCACATTTGTATAAGTCCTACTATTCATGTCTCTCCTCACAAATTGAATCTTGTACATTTTTCCACGGTGACATTTGCCAGTGTGCCACGGCCTGTATTTAATTTCCTTGGTTAGGTTTCTTGTAGTGAGTGTAGGTGAAGTATAATGGAGCTCTAATTGTTCGGAGTTGAATGGAGGTGTCCTCTGGCAGTCCTTCACTGTGTCTCCGGCTGTGCGCTATCACACGCTCGATCTGGACAGGTCTGGACTTAATAAATGCAGCGGGGAATTGAACCGCTTGGCCTGAGATGTGAGGAGGAACGCCGAGTGACTGAATCCATGCATGTGGTATCCCCAAAAAATTTATCATTTCTTTTCTTCTTTCCTCCCACAGTCTTCATCTGTAGCTTCATGGTGGCGGCTCCCATCTTCGGTTACCTGGGCGACCGCTTCAACAGAAAGGTCATCCTGAGCCTTGGCATTTTCTTCTGGTCCATTGTTACTCTGTCGAGCTCCTTCATCAGTAAAGAGGTACGGCAACACTCTGATGGACAGACGCAGCCCAGGCGCTGTGGCGTTCGTGCATTAGTCCTCCTGCTCCACTGTGATGAGCTAATTATGCTGTTATGATCTGGATATGCTTGATGTTAAGGCAAGAGAAATGAAATGACACGCTTGTTAAGGCGGACACCCGCTTTGCTTTAGTAGATATTCTCTCACTCTCTATCTCTTTCTCTCTCCTCTCTCTCTCTCTCTCTAGGTCTCTCTGGCTACCAGCCAATCAGCCAATGAGAGCCCATGGCTCACAGTTGTCTCAATTACAATACTTTAGGAGATAAGACTTTGTGGTTTCACTGCTGCCTGACAAGTGGATTTAGATGTGATATCTCTAAAAGCTCCCGTGTGCTGGGAGGTGTTGCATGAATTAAACAATAACATTATTCTTGAGGAGGTGATGGAGTGGGGGAAGGGGGTTTCCCCTCTTACAGGCAGAGGCTCTGTTTGTGGACATGAGTATGTGGGGACATGTTTCACTATACAGTCCTGATCAATAGATTGTGCAAAAAATTCAACTCTCAAAAGTTTGTCGACAGACATTTATATTTGAAATCCATGCAGCACATGGCCCGTCGGCACAGCTCGGAGTCCCGCGGCGTCTCCAGTGAGTAAGCCGGGTTGCTGCCATGCATCCTCAGCCCGGAGCTGTGCAGGAGAGTGACAGCTCAGAGATGCTGATGCTCTCAGGAGGGTGTCCTTTGACTTCAGTCCCCGATGGACTCATCCACTGGGGGGGGTGGACTGGATTGCAGTCATTTGCCTGAGCTGGAAATGCTTTCAGGCTCCTTATGGATGAGCTGAAATTAAGGGGCTTCTTGGGCTGTGTTGAATGCCACTCGGGCGCCTGACTGCTGATGATGAGCCGAGGAATGATCCTGCAGCAACCCGTGGTCCCTCGCCCTGAACTTTAACCCCGGGCCTGCAGACATGTCGCTGAGAGTGCCAATCAGATGAGACAAGAGTGGATGTCTCTTATGTAACAGCACTACGGCGCTGTCGCCGGGAGACATGAAAGACATGACATGTAATGAAATGTTAATGACCACTTACAACTGAGTCCTATCATTACGCATTTAACACACTCTGGGGCATTTCAGAAGGATTTGCAGCCAGTATAGAACACAGATCTTACATAAGGAAGAACCTGCTAAGTCTTTTTCTGCATGGCCACAAGTTATCTTTGTGAGAAGATCTTTTTTAGACTATTTGATATTTGAGACACGTTATTGGCTGTCTCTGCCGTGCAGACAGAAAGCTAAACCTTATGTGGTGTCGCACACAAACAGCCTCTCTGAAAAAAAAAAACAAAAAAAAAAACATTAAAACTTTATCTTCTTTTAACTCAAAGTTTATTTCTATATCTCCTTCAAAGGCAAATCATGATTCATTTCTTTCAGTCTCATGAATATAAAGAGCCTGAGACAAGAATAATAACCAGTGTTTCAGTGAGTCCCGGCTGCACACACTGATCATATTTTAGTTCCAAGAACAATTTATCATTTCATGATGTTTATAACTGAACCATTTGATAGCTTTTCGTCATCACGCCTCAGAAAAGAGCCACGACTGAGTGACTCAGAGGGAGCTGGTCTGAAGTCCACTTGTGTTTAGCATGAAACAAGCACTCTTGTGAGGTCAGCAGACAGAGGAAAAAAAGGGAAATAGGTACAAATTTCCAAAAGCAGGAGGTTAAAAGTCAAAAATAGAGCCTTGACTGACTGAATGAGGAAGCCGCCTCACATATATGTATAAATATCAAAGGCTGTAACGATAAAAGTAGGTGCAGGTGAGCTGAAGGGCAGAGAGGATGAGCTGATGCAACCAGCAGGAAAAGCAGGTCAGAGTCTGGAAACACAGCAAACAGGCTGAATACTGAGATATATATGAGGAGACAGGATGTACATTCTCATTGAATGCAGCTAAACATCTGTCCCAATGGAAGAAAAGCAAGAAAATGACCAAAATCTCCAGAGCAAAGGCGTTAAGATATATGACTTCGAATGGGGTGGACATAGAGAAGCTTCATCTAAAGCAAACAGATTTTTTTTTAAAGGTCTTTTTCAAATGTCGCAAAATAAGAATAAAAAAGAAAACTTCAATTATGATACAAAAAATATTCCAACTCCTCACAACCCTGAATTCAATAGATCTGTATAGAAGATGAATAAATTGGATTTTTTTTTCTGCTTCATTAGAGCACAATATACTTGTCCTTGATGATATTACAGCTCAATTTGGAAAAATGTTATGTTGGGTTTAAAGAGATAAATCTATACTAAAATACCATATTATCGAGATTTGATTTAATAGTAATTATATTTGCATAAAAATATAAATAATATCTATATTGTTAGTGTTAATATATTGAAATAATTACTGAAATGTCCTCTTGATTGATCTAACTACTGAAATGATGACATATTGAAGTGAGCGGGTGGATAATTTTAAAGGATCGCTTCTTTTCCTAAATGTCTCAAACTATTCAACCGCAGATTTCTTGCTGCACCTGCGTTTCTTTAAACCTGCTTGTGTTTTTTAGATGTCTCTCTGCTCCCATGATGGAAATACATTTTGTAGAGGATCTTGCGCATAATGACTCACTAATTTATGTCAGGTGTGATGGAGTGAGGCGACGTCTCTAAACATGCGGGGAAGTACATCCCTGCACTCATGCTTGTGAAACGACCTAATGTGCCGATTCACCAACCAATCAGGGCTTCTTTAAGATATGCATTCATTGCTTGCATCAGGATTAATGCATTGTGAGAAATGCAAATTGACTAAGCAAGAGCACATCTGGTGAATTTTTGACATTTATAATGTTAATAGTGTGCGTGGTACAGGTTGGAATATTACCAGTTTGAGGCTGAGCTATGGCTCCGTCCTGTGCAGAGTTTGCATGATTTCTCTGTGTCTGCATGTCTGTTCTCTAACTTTTGAGCTGAGAAGGTCCTTTTACTTTAAACTCAATGCACCCCCAGTAAAACATCTTACACTAACGCCTACATTTTTTCAAAATTCCTTTTTTTAAAAACAAAACTCTTTGTAGTCCTTAGTTTATACTCACGATTCCCAAAAGCACATTTTTGTGGCATTTCCTTGGCATTAGATTGTTTTTGGAGATGTCACTTTTATTCACATTTCTCTTCCAAGTGATGATGATAGTGTGGCGACCACACACTCAAAAAGGGACTGCCATCATGATCCCGCAAAATGACGGGGCATGAAAGGAAAAAAATAGATCGTCTGTGAATCATTTGAAATGTGACAAACACAGAGACGTGCAGCGGTAGAAGCTCGGCCGGGTTCAATTACATGTGCAGCAGTTTGCTGTAAAAGGAAAACTGCTGTGAAAGTGGAGCCGAGCTGTAAACACATATTGTTGATATGATATGGGATATTTTCACAGCTGTGCGGTGGTTTTCTTCATGTTTCTCATGAGAGGCTTCTCACAGCGAGGTGTGTGCGGTGGAGCCTCCAGGGGGCGTTTGATGTTTTCGGTCTACCTGCATGAACCCTGGAGTGATGTCTGTGAGCTGGGGTCATCACCGGGGGTCACCTCTACCTCTGCTACCTACAGCCCCTTCATCAATACTCCCTCACAAATTCACGTTTAGAGAATTTGCCATTGCTCCAAAATCACGTTTCACATTTTGCTTTATTTTTTTCATACATGCAGCATATTTCTCTCATCGGACCAACAGACTGATCGCAATTTAGTGGCCAATATGTGCAGTTAGTGTCAGTGCGCCGAGCCAGATTTCTCTGCAGCTTCAGCAGCAGACAGAGTAGTGGTTGCCATGGAAACAGTTAACAATGCAGCTGCCTACACAGGTGCCAGCATGCATGTTCCCATTAGAGCCTTTTTAAAGTACTCGTTTTTTAAAAAAAAAATTTTATTTACCGATTGATTACATCTGATTGACAAGACTGCACTATGGTAATTTGATTTTCCCAAATAAGATTAGCCACCGTAGATTTTGGGATTCATTTTGTGCTGCTTTACAAATACAGGAGTGTTGAGCAGGATACCTTTTGTCCTTATTCAAAAATATCTCACATTATCCTTGCAATTGCATCTTTTATGTGCACTCCCATATATCAGTTTCAGGATTGTTCAGTGCCTCTGTTAGATGAATATATCAAGAAGAGTGTGTCTACAGCCAATATGTGAATCTTCATTCACACGATCACACAGTGACGATGAATCAGCACTTGAATGAATGAACTTTGGAAGAATAAATGCTAAAAATCTGAGTGGAGATGTGTGCCCCCTTAAGGAAATCTTCATGGTGCCCACAATTTGACTCCAGTTAGATTTTTCCGACATGGCCTGCTTTATAGTTCAAGCCAGTGACTCTTGTTGGATATGTCAAAAATCATTTCTAAAGGAAATCTAATAGAGTGGAATAGAATACGATTTGCTTCTGAAAATAGAATCAATGCAGCTAAAGGATTAAGGGTTACCATACCCCAGGTATTGTGTAGAAGGTGTGTATGTGCGTACGTGTGTGGCTACTTGAGGGTAAAAGCTGCTTTTTTGTCTATTTTTTGAGTTTTTAAAGAGTCTGTTTCTCCTTCCAGGAGTGAGATCAGGTCTAAAGTAAAAATTCAGCTTGATTTTTGTCGTAAGCCAGTGTAAATGTCTTATTGTTTGACTCATTTATTGCAATTAAAGTGATTTTATCCATCATTATTGTCTCACTTATATTCATCATATTGTCTCACTTATATTACTTTATATAAGTATGGTGACCTACGAGGAAGACCAAAGCACAGGTAGATTGACATTGTTATCTTCTTTCCTCGCAGAGTTGCATAATAAATCGTCTTTCTTTTCTTCCTCTTCCTCTGCAGTACTACTGGCTGTTTGTGCTTTCAAGAGGGCTGGTGGGGATCGGAGAGTCCAGCTACTCCTCCATCTCCCCCACCATCATCGGGGACCTCTTCACTAATAACAGCCGCACCATGATGCTCTCCGTCTTCTACCTGGCCATCCCCCTGGGAAGGTAAGAGCCAGACGTATCCTGGGCTTTCTGAAGCAGACGCCAAACAACAAGTAATAAAATCTATTCTTGGGAGTCCAAGAAACTATACTTCAGTGTGGATGTCAAGTCTGTGAATCATTTCAATGAGTCACGAATCAAATAAAATAAAGATTTGGATCTCAATAGTGTATTAGTCTAATTTAAAATGACATAAAAATGGAAGGTCACAGTAAGCACAAAGACACTTTCAGGAACTTATAAATGTGTCTGCAGTTTTTTTTTCATAGACGTGTCGTGGGGGTGTGGGAGTATGAGATATTATTAAGCTTCAATCGTCCAGGCCTTTTAGTTCATTCAATCAGAAAAAGGGCCACAGGGAGAAAACAAACAAAGCCAAGTAATAAAAGATGAATGTACCGGTGGATGCAGCGCAGAGGAGTCACCCGATGTTTGTCGTCATATACAGTGCTAAACAGCATGAGCCCAAGCTGCCACCCGCTGCGCTGTTTTCCAGCGTCCACATTCAGAATCACTCAGGAAAGACGTGTAGGGCAGAACTGCACTGCAGATATTAACATTATGGTACATTAACGTGCTTATGTAACTCGTCTCTTCAGTTGTTATTTCAAAGACAAGAAAAGAGGTGATGGATTCTTATGTAATGAATTCAAAGTGTGAATCCGATCAGTGTTTGATGGCAGACTGGAGGCGGATGCACAAATAAGGAAAAGGAAAGACCAAACTGCCCTCTGAGTGGTCCTGTTTTGACTTGGCTCACTGTAAACTGCCCGGCAACACAGACAATAGAAGGTGAAAGACTGGGGCCTCAGTAAACTGTAGTCAAACATCCTATCGGGCTCCTGCTTGTTTGTCTTTACTGAGGTTGTTCTGACCGTTTCCAGGAAATGACCTCAACAATTAGAACTGATTTACAGGAAATAGATTTTTTGGGGGGGGATCTTGACCTCTCAGATATGTTTGGCGGTTGATGTAGATGTATTTTTCAAGCTGGAGTTTTATTGTCGGTGTTGAACTTTCCAAACACTCTCTGGGTGGACGCTCGATAAGATTAGCCGTTAGTCACTCACTGGAAATATCATATGCTGTCTGAGCGTGTTTACTCTGCTCTGTTATTTTTGGAGAACTAACCAAGGAAGCACCACCGTGCACTGTTTCCACCCGTTCACTGTTAAATGTGTTTGCGTGCAAAAAGCAGGCGAGCATATTTACTGATAAGCACCGGCTGTTGGTTTCATTGGATCATCAATCTATTGCTGTTTTTCTCGTGGAAGACGTCTCCTGGCACCAGGCGGCACACGTGTAGACAAACGGGTTCAAAGAAATCTGGGAAAACGGGAAGTTTGATTAACTTTTGTAGAATGTTTTCAGTTGATTTGTATATCTGTGGATTGCTACATAATACACGATAATGGTGATGGGTGGAGGATTTTGGGCTGAAAGTGTTGGTGCGTCTTGGCAAAAGATTTGAGCTTCATGTGGGAGTCTGCTGGATCCTGCAACACCATCATATAACAGTTAAATATTACAAACTTAGTTTGTAGTTAGTTGTAGTTAGTTTGTACACTTTGTTTGTCTTGTCTACTAAAATAGCAGCCGTACTATCTCACAAAAATAATGTCATCGTGACACCAACATTACCTGAAAGAACGCAAAGAAAGCTACTGGCAGGATTAATTTTTTTATAGGCCAAACGTGAAACCAGCATCGTCCACATTTCATCAGCCAAAACTGCTTTTGTGGCAATTACAAGATAAAATAACATCAGCGAGCAAGTTTTGTTCACGACTTTTAAAGGCTAAATGATAAGGTTAACAACAAGTCACAATATCACTGTGACATAACTTTAATATAGCTGAGGTTTCTTTTGCATGACGTGAACATTTTTGCTGGGAAATCAACAAAGTGTGTAACATGATTTTTCTTATAAGATAAATTTATGACACATTTTCATCTTAAATCTATGATAAATAAGTCCTGATTTCATCCAAAAGAGCAAACCTTGGCTCTTAATGTGCCGCTAATGTTATAAACTAAGCCACAAATCAATAGTTAACTTGTTGAATGGTTTAAAAACAAACATAATTCTCACGTTTTGGCAAACCAAACTCTCTTGAGCCTGAATAAGCTGAATTCTATTTGGACAACATTAAGAAAACCACAACTCTTACAAATCACATTACAGCTGCTGGATGTGAACTATAATGATACTGATTACAGTGATATTTCTCAAAAAGCTCAGTGGTTTAGTTGTTGGTTTAAATATCCTTAAATTACACAGAAATTTACAACACTCCTTTCCAGTCAAGGAACATTTTTTATAAAGTTTAAAGGCAATTTGTTTGATCCAAGCCATAAGTGCTACTTATTTTTGTTAAACTGGCTATTTGATGTTGCTTAAAATAGCTAAGAGATTTGTAATTTTTGTTGAAAGTTCATATTTGACCATGGAGGCGTCAGTATCATGCTCGTCAAGTCTTTCGTCATAAAGACACACAATGATTACTGACAAAAGATGATCCATTGTTGATTGTTAAGTTATTATCACAGTACTGCTGTAACATTTACTACATGGATCCTTTGTCCTACAAATGCTGATTTTATCTAACAGTGACTTATCACTCCATAAAAGTTGCTTTATCTGCTCCAGCAACATTCTCTTGTGTTCTCCGGCTATGTGTTTTTTTGGCATATAAAAGGTAAATTGCAGTAAAATCAGGTTTCTGTTACAGTTCAGTCAGTTTGTAACACTGATGGTATTATAGTGACTAAATACACAAATATAATTTTTCATAATTAGACCTTTCCGATCACTGCACTTTGATAACGTATCACACGTTCACCAAGCTAACTCATGAAACTGACTTCATACAGGAAGTGCACTGTTGGGCCTGAGTGTGGATTGCTAGGAGCAGGTTGTTCTATTCCGTCTGTCTGATGTGTTGTTGTGTCTCTCCGCAGTGGGCTGGGTTACATCCTGGGCTCCAGTGCCAAGGTGGCTGCAGGAGACTGGCACTGGGCACTGAGGGTAAGAGCATCACCATCAAGCAAAATCCATCACAGCACACAAACATGCACAAAAATCCAGATGGGACCTGCTGTTTGGGGTCTTGGGGTCAGAGGGGCGTGTGGTGGCGGAAGCACATGGCTGACCAGGCGATCAGGTCTCTGATGTTACTGGGGTGTGACAGAACGAAGGGCTCCAAGCTGAACCGCTCTCACACACAACAACAACAACAACTCAGCCTCCGGCTAAAACGATTCTTGAAATGCTTATAAAAAATTAATCACATCACTATATATGCGGAACACTACTGATACCTGCTTCGAATAAAAAAATAAATGATGCGGAGGTTCAGTTGTGATTCAATACCGCAGAGAGGTGAGTACGTTTGTAATAAAGATCAAGGCTGCTGCTAACTTTTCCTCTCTCACTTGCTGTAAACACATTTATCTTTCATTACTCTTTGCCCGTGGAGGTCGACTGTGGCAGAGCAGGATAAATGTCAGGTTCAGTGGAAAAACACGGTGTCAGTGCTTTCTCAGCCTGTGTGTGTCTTTTTTTCTGCATGAACTCAGTGAAAAATAACATAAGCTTTGGACAGCAGTCACTGAGATGTGGTTTCTGCTGCTATTGTCATTGTTCATGGTGGAAGAACATTAAATTCATATTTGAATACTTCTTAACATACTTGCTGTGTTATGTAATGTAATTAGTTGAGCAAATGTCTGCTTAAAGACACACTAAGCAAGAATCCAGTCTTTTCCCAGTTGTTGCTACGAGCCTTGATTATTACGAGTGACTACCAACATTGGCGCCTGCTGCTTTTTCATCTTGTAATAATGTTTGTAAGATTGACTCAGCACACCACTTTGTGGTAGAAAGTGGTAATGCATGACCGGACAGGGTTGGGCTAGTTTTATTGCTTTGGAAGGTTCTGAATCATTGGATCAGTGCTATTATGGTGAGGGTGCATGAATTAGTGCAAAAGCATAATCTACTATATCGTAGGTGCAGTAGGCTGATGAATGTTATGAATGAAACAGAATACACTATTTCGTAGCCTGTTATATGAAAGGTTTCAGTTTAGATAGCTGAAAATGTACATTTTATTTGACGTGTGAATATAGTAAATGGATTTCACTTGTGTAGCACATTTCCACTCTTTGTACAGTCCCCAAAGCACTTTGCACTTTTGATCACATTAAATCCTTTCATGGAGGCGATTGTCATGTGTGGTGCTCAATCCATCTCGTTATTGGATCAAAGTTTTGCTCAAAGTGACTTTGAAATGTGTGCACGGGAAGATGGGGATCGAACTTGTAGCCTTCTTACTGAGAGTTAACTGAGAATTAACATATCACTAAAACAACCATGAGCACAGAGAGACGAGCTCCAGTTAAGGTTATCCCTAGTAATTTATGTCAACAAAAAAACAAAAACAAAAAAAAAGATTTTTGTATTTATATTGTTTGATTCATCTGCCAAAATCAGTTTGAATTAAAAAATGTTGCTTCTCGTATCATATCCTGAGATTGGATTAAAATGTGATTAAGATTACCAGTAATTAATTACAAAACACCATCAGTTAATTTTTTTTCCATTACATTAATTGAGTCCAACCAATAAAAACAAAGTCTTTATTAACCAATAGAAATGATATTGAACTGCTGATCACTCGAGGAACCGAAGCAGGTTTGTTTGTTCATTTGCAGGTCGCTGATTGAAGCAGGGCTTCAGCTTCAATTTGATCCCACACAAAGAGGCATTTGTTTTTGCGAGTTGGCTCAGAAAACAACCCTGAGGTGCTCCAGCAGCATTAACCTAAATCCCTTTCAATTAAAGGTCAATTTCATTTCTCAAGAGAAATCTATAGAGCATTGCTGATAGAGTATTGCTTTAAAAAAAAAAAAAAAAAGCCTTAGTGGAGCATTTTCGCAGTAGCTCACACACTTTGAATGCTTCGGCGAAGACAAGTGTTAAATCAGACGCATAAATCAACGGTGTCATTGCATTTTTTTTTTTGTTTTTACTGGGACTCAAGACAAAACATTACGAAGCAAACTGCTCTATAAGGCATACCAGGCCTAACAGAGAGGACCAATGAAATCCCCAACA
The DNA here is from genome assembly GCA_900302745.1 of Parablennius parvicornis. NCBI lineage: Eukaryota > Metazoa > Chordata > Actinopteri > Blenniiformes > Blenniidae > Parablennius > Parablennius parvicornis. The sequence goes on from OMNM01033342.1 coordinate 29,763, forward strand.
GAGACGCCCCGTGAGTCTTCAGCTTTTAAAATCCCTCAAACAAATTATGGCTCTTCTGATGAACCCATTTACATTTAAAGGAAAACAATAAGCCTGACACCAAGGAGGAGATTACTGGACATGACAGCTTGCTGTGCAGGAAGTGTATTTCTCCTTGTTTTGGCGCTGCATTAAAAGTGTCAAGGCAGTTTGTTCCAAAGCATTTACAATGACATTCCAATAAAACAATCTCAAAGCCAATTAATCACCGGTGTGGTACGCAGCAGGAAGCAAGCACCGAGACATGAAACGGTGTCCTGTCCGCGCGATTTCCTGCTTTTGCGAGAAAAAACACTGCGGCACTTCCGGTTGTTTTTGCCCGACATGTTCCAGACACCTTCCTGAAAATGACCGTGGCGAGAAGGAGCGAGGGAGTTCCACAGAAATAAGGAGCAGGAGGAGAGGGCAGTGACTAATTTCCCGGCTTGCCGTCCCTTATAAAATGCCTCCTAAAAGCAGCCTCTTCTGTGAGAGTCAAGGTCGAATGTCACAGCCCTCTGCTGTCTCAATGACTGATTACAAAGGGGCTCCAGAGCAAAACCGGGGTAAAAAAAAAAAGAAGAGATGATGTTTGTTTTCCACTTCAATGAAGTGAATCCTCTCTTCCATGAAGCTGATGCACTCAAAACCACATTGTTGGATGCAGATGTCGATCCAATTAAATAGTTCGATTCCAGGTTGCAGGGAAGAAGACACAAATATCTGAAAAGAAATGATCGGCGTTGGCGTGATCCTCACTCCCCTGAGACTATAGACGCTGTGCTGAGCCACATTATCGACCCCTTTATGAGCCGCATCAGACACAGAATTATTCCCGTAATGAAAAACTTAAAGGGTGCAGCGCTCACTCGGAACACATACACACGACCTCACACATGCACATTTCACAGTGCCACAGTGCTTATGCATATAAATGAGCTTTTATGAGCAACGAAATATATAGTAATGAATTTCCCCCGACACACAAAATTGGTTTTTCTTTTGTGAGCAATTTGTTTTACGAGAACAAATCCTCTCT
>OMNM01033347.1:0-10779 GCA_900302745.1 Parablennius parvicornis
AATCCTCTTCTTCTGTTTTGAGCAGGTGGAGCGGAGTGCTCAGCTCAAAGCTCAGATGATGGAGTGTGAAGAGAAGTCGCAATGGATGACAAACCATGTTGAGGACATTAAAATGCAACTCCAACAAACTCAAAGAGGTGTGATGAAACGCGCATGTTCATTATGTGTTAGTGTAGCTTTGTGTTACATCAGTAACACACTCTAATTCACTCTACTTTTCATAAACGTGCGTCCTTTCTTTCTTAAGACAAAAGAAAAATGTTGGATGTTCGAATATAATCTATGTTTTTAAACAATATGATCAAAAGTTTTTGTAAATGCAAGAAAGAAAGGAAGCTGCTTTTGAAAAGTAGCAGTTGATTTGTACGTATCAGCATGGAGATCTACCTCAGAATAGTTTGTTCAGTTCATCTTTCTTAGATCTTTTTTGGTGGTTGGTTTTTCTGTATTAGTGCTCAACGTCCCTCTTGTGTGCCTTTCCCCTCTTTCCTTTGTTTTGCATGATTCATGCACTGATGGCAGCTCTTGAAAACGAAGTGCTGCGTAACCCCAAGCCGTCTCTTGTTGACCGCTCGGTACTGGAGCTCAGTGCTGACAAGCTGGTTCCTCCCGACATCTATGTGGACCGAGCTCTGCTGGGCGCGGCGGTGGGTCATGATGATGTTTGTCAAGCAGGTGTGCACTTTCAAGGACGCAAGGCACCACGGAGCGACTCTCCGGACCCCAGCGTGAAGCTGATAGCTGAAGCCAAGACACGGTTTGAAGAGCTGCAGAAGGAGGCCGAGATCTTGGAGGAGGCCTTTAGGAACTACCAGCAGAGGGCAGTGCACTCTACCATTTCACACATGCTTCCTCTTTCCCCTCAACAAGCACGTGTCTCACATTGCCTTGACTCCTTTCTTTGGAAACAAGACCCTCACCATTTCTACCCCCATGCAACTGACAAGCCAAAGATCTCACATCGACCACTTTCACCTCACACTATCCGATCTCCCCCCCTGGCTTCCCGTGGCACCAGAAACACCTTGCCACCTGCGCAGACAAGAGTCACCTTCTCAGAAGAAACTAACGCTCCAGAAGGAGCAGTGTTCACTGAACATGGCCTCCACCCAGTCACTGCTCCTTTGTTTCTAAGAGAAGAACCTCCAGAAAGATCTGCTTCATTCACTCATGGACCCGCCACACTGCTCTCTTCTTCTCAGAATATATTTCACAAAGAGGCTTTTGAAGGTACTTTCATACATTTTTTAAAATCTATATCTTTATAACTGCATAGTGCAAGTGCATTACAAAGAAATCTGAATACAGTAGCAAATGAAATTTCAAGCAGCTTTGTTAAGCTCCATCATTGTAGCTCACGAGTCATACAAATTAAAAACACGTCTATATATACTATAACATTTCAGGATGAGATATTTTTCAAATAGTTTTAAGCCAAAATTATCACAATTAATTTAAAAAATTCTATAAAGTTTTAGTTTATAGGTTATATGTGTAGAAATAACTAACAGTTATAAAAATTTCAATTATAATAAATTTTTTTAGATGCACCTGTACATGTATTACCACATGCACCTTCACGTGTGGCTCTTTCTAATCTGACGTTTTTCCTCCATTCAGAATCAATTATGTCTCCAGTTACATTCCCCCGGCTGTCACCTATCAGACAGCTCTCTCCTGCCCCCCGCTGTGAGGTGCTGACCTCGGGTGACTTCTCGCCCGAGCTCAGTCCACCTCGCAGTCCTCAACTTAGGAGCACAGCACGAGACCAGTCCAGGTACCATCTGGCACGCCTTTGGCAAGGACAGTGTGATGTGTTTATACATGTTGCAGTAAGACGGTGAATATTAATGCCCTCACATTTCCCTCCCCGACATTTTCAGTCCGCCGAAGCTGCAGCCTGTCTTCTCCAGCTCAGAGTCTTCGCCGCAGCCTGAAAAGATCAGCCTGGAGGATCTCACAGGGCTTTTGTCAGGTACAACTAATGTTTGTTTCTTTTGTGTGTGTGTGTGTGTCTGAGAAACGCCAGCATATCCCAATATAAGACTATGTGTATTGTACTGCACTGACACGAAAGCCCCATTTAACTTCCTCTACTGTCGGTTTGATCGCTTCATTGCATTTGACGCAGCGCCGCTCTGGACCAGAGTTGTGATCAAAGGGGAACTTTTAATCTGTTGGCATGAAAAAAGTACTTTTACAGTTCTGTTCCATGCTGTTTGACTGCCTGTAAGAAATGAGCAGATGGCGAGTCCTCTGGGTTTGTGTTTTGGAAGCAACAACCTCCATAACAATTAGTGTACTGAGATTTCTAGCCCCCCCTCCTTTCTTTTTTTCTTCCTGACACCGAAAAGCTTTCACTGTTTCCAGTGATAAGCATTTGGATGCTTTGGTTTCACTTTGGGCAAACTTCATGTATTGATACAAAACATTTCAAACACAATTGCAGATTATTTCTTAACTTACTGTTACTCTTAATTTGAGCTCATTTCCAGTGACAGAACGTCGTGCGTCCAGAGTGAAAGATCTGGATTTTGGAACGGCTGTTTTTTAATGAGTGTGTGACTAGCCTCCAAAGTGTCCTTTCAGCAGCTCTGCACAATGGTGAAGATGAAGGACAGCTGATTATGTATTCTGTGCCGGTCCTCTGGCCCTGTTGCATTATGGTAGAGCATAAAAGATCTCTTTGTGCATGTCTCTCTCCAGAGCCCGGCCACATTCCAGAGCTTCTCCTGGACACTGCTGTCCCTCTCTCTGAGGAGGCCCCTGGCGGACCCGCTGCCCCCCACCCACAGGACCTCCCAGAAGACCCTGTACATTTGCAGGGCCAAACGGGTGAGTCCTTACCGCTCCAATAATGACCCATAATCCCAGCTGACCCAAAGTTGGAGGAATGAGCGTTTCATACATTCTGTCGTCATTTTCATCAGGCATCAGGCAGACTTCCTCATATTTGGCTTGAATTGTGGGCATCTCTGGACTAAATGTCTAATTCATATCAATCTACATGTTTTCTAGAAGTCCCACAGACCTCAGATGAACCTGTTAGGGCAGAGGAGGTTGACATTGATGAGCAAAGATGGGAAAAAGAGCGAAAAGAAAGAGAAGAACGGAGGCAAAAGGAGCAAGAAGAAGCCAGAGACAGAGAATTGCAAGAACTTGAACGACTGGAGAAAGAGACAGTGAATACAATTTCACTCCGTATTCCAATTGAAGTCTTTCCTCTGAGTTTTATATCAAGTAAAAAAAAAAAAAAAAAAAAGCAGCCCATATATATACTAGTACTCTTATCCCACCAGCTTTTGCAGGAGGTGGAGCAACCAGCAGGGGAGGAAGAGGAAGAAACAGCGGTTGAAAAAAGAGGCGATGAAGAGCAGACGAAAGAGACGGTGATCGAACCGGAGGAATCTAAAAGTGAGAATCCACTCGAAAAATACATGAAGATGGTCCTGGAAGCAAGAGAAAAGCAGCAAGTGCAGGTGAGTTGAACTTCTGAGGCTCCTGTCAAACTTTTTTTTTTTTTTTTTCCATCAAACCCATTGCAGATACCCCTCTTCAATCGATTTATTTTATTTTACTGTTTTGTATTGCTTCAGAACCCAGTAAGAGAAGGTGCAGAGCACACGAGCCCTGAGGCCAGAAGTTTGTCTGATGAGAAAGACGACAGGTAGCCGAACATTGTTGACTCCAACCGACAAAAGATAAATTAATAGTTTTCTGATAATGCTTTTTGATTCTAATGAAGTTTAGTAATTCTATCATCTTCCGTTTTATTGCTTTTTAATGTTTCTCAACTCCTGGTCACTTAAATGTGATTTGCATATATGTGTACTAATCAGTGATCCTGGTTTATTTTCCCAGCATTGCAGCATATTCACACAAGGATGAAGATGAAGATGATTTCTGGTGACAAGATTCTTCCTGAGCATGACCGTAAACTGAAGGACGCATTTATCTGCAGATCCAATGTTGTGTGAAGTGTGAAGCCAATGTCTTTTTTGTGTACATTTGTTTTTTTTTTTTTTGATGTACCAATAAATCTTTCATGAACAATCAGAAGCTCGATCATACAAAAACACACCAAACAGAAGTTGTCTTTTTTTAATTCACTTTTAATTTTCTTAAAACCAGTCAACAGGCCAGTTGAGTCGTGTCATTAAAGGATGCCTAATCAGACAGGATGCTTGTTTGATTGATTGTGGTCCTCCTGGTGATTGACAGCCTTATTTTCCTTTTACTTTTTGGTTCGTTCAACAGGAAACAATACATGTGGATGAAATGGGATGCACATTTGCTTTATATACATTAGCCAGTCCCACAAAGAACACTGGATTGTTTATACTGTTTAATACACAGGACACCAAGCCACAGCGGCAATTAAACTTTGGCTAAATTTACCATTTATATCTTTACAGTTTATCCTTTATTTTTCCTAAATGACTGGTGCTTTAACTTACTTGAGAGGTGAATAATTAAAATCAATGAGTTATAAGGAAGCCCTTGACATTCATAGAAAATACAGGTACGCTATCAGGCAACAAAATAATACTCAATTTAATGAAATAACCTAAAAATATCTAGAAAGAAAAAAAAAGTAAAATGCTATATGAAATGGGTTAATTTGTATTCGGTTAGAATAAAAAGGAAATGGGCAAACACTGCCTACCACTCACGTCAGTATACATGACCGTACATTACACGTCACTGTAGAAACAGCTTTTTTTCATGCAACAAAGAAACATCAAGTTATCCCTGTAACTTCACTAATACAAATAAAAGATTACATGAGTAATTATGTCAACTTCATGACAATTGCACATCAAAAACAGATGCATTTATAGAAAATTAAGAAAGAATTAAGACTTTTTTTCTCAAAAAAAAAAAAAAAACCTACATAAAAGAAAAAAACCGTGAGTGTTCACACTTCAAGTTATCCAGCTCTTTTCAAATAGTGGTGCACATGGGAGTGTAGTTGTGCATGTTTCATAGGGATTTTTTAAATGGTTTTAACGGTATACATTTGCTTAAATGAATACACATGAGAGATTTAAGATATTGAATACACCAGGTAACGTTAACTTATTGGCAGCATCCACATTAATTAAGCAAGTCATTGTTATGGCATTACCCTGAACAAGTTATTTCTATAATAATGTAAAATATGAGCTCTCCAAGTTCACATTTGTAATAATTAAAACAGGATTCTAAGACTGTGCTTTCAAAAAAAGGGAGAAATGTCTGTTATATTGTCCGTAGGCTCTGGTGCACACCTGAGGTAGTGTTAATGTAGGCCATTAATGTTCTGAATGTCTTGGGTACCTGGGTGAGGGAAATGGAAACACTAAACCTAATCAACAACACTCAGTGTATGATGAACTGCGATGTAGATGATCCTAGCTGTATATTAAAAACTCATGGTGTGTAAAACAACATTTGGAGCACATGTATTATTTGACCTCTTTCTTTATTTGTAAAAATCAAAGTAAAACCTCTTGGTATTGTGAGCTCACTGTGACACACCAGCTCACGTCGTATGTAAGGCCTTACATGTTGTGTGAAACTCTCATTTGCATTCTAGATTATAAAAAGACAGCAAAAACAAAATGTTACTCCCTAGTTGAGGACTGGCCAGAGAAGGACAGGCCGAGTGAGACTATAAAACAAACTCATTGTTATGCGTTGTATACAAATAGTGCAATGTCTTGAGCTTTACCAGCAAAAGCTGGCTCATAAAAAAAGGCTACAGAGAATCAACAGCTACACAAATATCAGGCCTCAACTGTGGTTTCCTACATGAAATGAAACATAAATGTCAGCATGACTGAAACTTTACAAGAAGTCCTGAAAAAAGACCTGAAGTTAGTGCAGAAAGCAACACTGATGCGTTAGTTTGTTAGGAGCCTGGTTAGTACTGCACAGTGTCAGGGCAGTTGGCAGGTTATGTTAGCGTTGCCTTAGTCTGGAAAAAAGGGCCACAGTGGTTGGCCTCGGTGTCTGCGTATGTCTGCTTGAGTGTGTTGTGAGTGTTTATGATCCTTATGTGTAGGAATTGAGGCATTCCTTTGAGCGTGAAGAGATGTCCTGCAGCTCCCGCTCTTCCTTCATTTTGATGTCTTGGTAGGCATGCATTTGACTGGCATCCTTAAGGTAGGCCCAGTTTGCTGAGAGAATCATGAGGAAGTGGATCTGGAAGAGAAGGGTGAGGTGGATGGCCGGTGAGCATGTCAAAGAAGCAAAGCAAGCTACAGGAGTCAAAGCTACCCTACGTAACTTCACGGACACACAGCAACATAAAGTTAAGATATGAAAACAACCTAACACACAATGTTGACAGAAGACTTCATTAGAATAAAAAAAGACATAACTTTAAGTTATTGTAACATCTCTGTTACAATCACGACAAAACATCTAGTTACTACCTTTCTATGTTGAATACTACAGAAGTGGCACTTTAAAGCCGAGACAAGAAGATGAGTGAGGCAGGCAAGCCAGGGGTTGTGCATGCAAGCTTGATGCAGCTGTGAAAGGTGAAAGTTAGTGCAAAGCACACGATTCAGCTTTTATTTATTTAATTTTTTTTTTTAACTCTGACCCTGCTCTGTACCTTCTTACCCATATCACTGCAAGGTTTATAAGAAATAGACCAGGGGGGGATACTTTTGTAAACAAAGATTGTTTATTTTATATAGAAAGTAAAAGCTACAGTTGAAAAACATAGAAGAAATTAAATATATGAAATATGAAGTATAAGTAACTATAAACAAAGAATCTGAAAATTGTAAGCATGCAGGCTCAGTGTTAAGGTAAAAACGAATGGCTCTTTAATGGCACTTGTGAAAGAGTAAAGAGAAAATGTATGAAATAAAACGTCAACTTTAAAGCCGAGGCTATACCAGCGTCAGCGCTCATGGAAAAAAAAAAAAAACATTTACTCTGTCTTTCTCAGTTTAAAAAAAAATGCATGGAATTAAAGTAAGGTTTAGGACCTCATGCAGAAGTGTAACCCTGGTACTGGCCTAACTCTCCATTTGTCCTATGCTATGTATGTGCAGTTATTTTGAAATCTACAATTCTCCAATGGTCACCGTAATACTCATCAGCATAACACAGGGGATACAACGTTTTTAGTTCAGTTTAGAATCTAAATTCAGACAAAAATAATAATAATAATAATACTGAAGGTTTTCTGTCTTTTTGTAGGTTGGCACAAGACTTTTAAGGCTAAACGGTTAAAACAAAAAGGACAAGGCACAAGTCCTCTCACAAATTCATCCTCGTCCAGACGGCTAATCTTACAATCAAATATGATAATCCTGAGAACACCTTCAATACTTGTCATCAGACGTCCACAGGGAGCTGACTGTAGAGCTTCTTACTGTACAGCTACATGAGCTCCTTGCAGTGTACGCCCTGCTCAGACCTCACAGCCAATTCAGATAGCTTTTAGAAAAGTATGTTACAACTTGCTCATGTGCCTCAGGAGTTTGTGCACAAATTTGCATCTCAGCTCTGATGCTCGTAAGCTTCTGTAAAGTTAACTACTGCATGCAAATTGCTGTGGCTTTATGTCTCCTAATTGAATATTGCTGCAGCCGATGCCTTCGTTCAGGCCACGTCAAGCTCGTAACAAATATAAATAACACTATTGTGGATTTCTAGATGTGTGCGCATTTTTGAAAATCTGATGGTGACAAATTTCTAAGTAAGTGCCAAGGAAAGCAGAACAAACCCGTCAACTAAAGGCCACCCCATCACTCCGAAGACAACTCTGATCAGGTGTCCTCAGACAAGCAATAACCCCCAAATACCACATGCTAAAAGAAGCATACAATCAGCTATTTACAGGTCGTGTGATTGCTAATCAAGAGATGTTGATTTTTCTACTTTTTTTTTTTTTTAGTTCATTTTGTTGTCAATGGTAACTGTCTCTACTCAGCACGGCTTTAGAAGGTGCGCTGTGCTTTTAACAGTTTAAAACTTAGTGCAGCAATCTTCTCGACTCTTAAACTTCAAAACAGCAAAGTTATAAGTGGTAGCCATCATGTAGATCAGCTGGTGGAAGAGAACAGAGAAGGTGGTAAGAGCACATGCCGGTGACGTCATCGTCACGAATATCATGACAAGTTGGTCAATTCAATCTACCAATCGGATTTCAGTTGTAAAATAGTAACATGGTAAGAACCATTGGTCGTTATTACCACTTATGATACCTCACCAGAAGGTTTAGGGGTTTAACAGACACAGTTACCTTTATGAAAAATGCAGTGATGACTCAAAAAAAAAGTGTGCCTCAGTGCATAGGCTGATCCATCATGAAATAACAACAGCACCAAATGCATTTAAGCAGACGGTGAACAGCAAATTAATAAAGCTGAGCAGACGTCTGTGTGTAAATTATCCTTGGCGTGGTAACATAAATCTCACGACAATGAGAAGACGAGTGCCCGACGCATGATCCGCTCATACAAACCATGCAAAGATGGACTACGGATGGCTAGATGGAGAGGGAAAGCTTACCAGAGCGATCACAGTGGCTCCTGCCCCGGCACACGCCACGATGTACAGGTGATAAGACAGGTAGAACTGAAAAGAGCCAACAAGCGGTGATCATTCTTCCAATATCGCAGGTCTGTGTGCCTTGTCTGTGATGGATAAGTGCTGCATAAATGTGTGTGGACAGAGGACACGGTCTCACCTCACTGGTGTTGCAGATGTCACCTAGCGTAGATCCGCAGGCCTTTCCTGGTGTGGCGTTCCAGGGGATGATTCCTGTCAGTAATAAATTGAAGGTTTTTAACAATTTTATTTTTTTCATCGTCTGAATCAGAATAAGAATTCAAATGTACAAAATTTGAGCTACAGTGTAAAGATGCAATACGAAGAGCAAAATGATAATGACAGTTAAGAAAAGGCAGCAGCCCATGAAAAGAGAGCTGTATGATGTCACTTTTGTCTCCAATGGATTATATTTTCTGTGTAAATAATCCTGACACATTCATCACTGTTATTGTGAGATTGGATTGGAAATCGCAAATAGAAAAATAAGGTCTTGAAAATAGGAATTAATCACCAGTGGGGGAGGTTCAATGAAAAGGTTCATTCAAAATCCATTGTGGGAAATGTAGGATTTCATGTTTTTTATAGTCTGACATATAAACACTAAGGCCTGGAAAAATTGTTTAATTACTTATGTGAATCGTGTACTGTTCTTTGTAATCACATAATTTGAGATCTAATCAGCTGAATGAAACTTAAAGAACCTCTGAATGAACACTGGTTGACAATGACAACAAAGGATCTTTAAAGTTGAATGTTGTGATGATATTTAGTGATATTTCATAGAAGAAAAAAAAACTAAGTAAAAAAAAAAAACGTATGTTGAATTTTACAGAATCTTTCGCCCACATTGCCTTTCTTACTTAAATTTTTAGAGACTGAAACTTAAACTACTTTGGAAGAAAATCTGCATTGTTGTGCAAGATGACAATGAGAATGTTCACGTAGACTTTAGTGTTGCGTGTTGAAATTTTATTTTGCTTACAAACAAAGCATTCATATCTAAGATAAAATGAAATCTGTTTAGCTATATACGTACGTATAGACAATGGTTAACAATAGTATAACAGTTACCGGCAAACAAATCTACTTGTGCAACTACCAAAAGCAGTTTGAAACAGCTTCATGATAAGGTCTCTTAAACATGACACTTAAAAAAAATGCCTGATTGGTAAACGGCAACCAAATAAAAAGCGAGCGCCAGGAAATGTTAAGTGTTAACATTTTGAGTGTCTGTCTGTGTAACCATGGCATGGAGGCAGTGTAAGAAAACACATGACTTAATGGAGAGATAGTTTTCCATGTAAGCGTGGCATATTAAACTGGTCGTGTGGCACAAAAATCCACACAAGAACCCAGAGGGGGGAAAAAAAGAAAAAATTACATGAAAACTTTCTCTACAAGCATATAGCTTTACTGCTGTAATTGCTTGTATTTTCTAGCACAGATATTCATAAGTAACTACCATATGTCAAAAACTAAAATGCTTTAAACCAAGATAAACGTTTGTGTGGTTCAATAAACTCTAGATACAATGTTTACAGGCAGGTCCATCCACTGATGTCCTCCCACAGTGCAAAGGCATGCGTGTTAGATTGATTAGTGAGTGCAAACTGATTGTCTGTCTCTCCGTGTGCTTTCCAGCCGGCTCAACTCCCCTGCAACCCCGAAGCTGAGTATATCTAGATATCTAGATCTATATCTCTATCTATATATACATACAAATATATATATATATATATACACACACATATATACATATATACACACACATATATATATATACACACACACATATATACATATATACACACACACACATATATATATATACACACATACACACATACATATATATACACACACATATATATACATACATATATATACACACACATATATATACATATATACACACACATATATACATATATACACACACATATATATACATATATACACACACATATATATACATATATACACACACATATATATACATATATACACACACATATATATACATATATACACATATATATACACACATATATACACATATATATACACATATATATACACATATATACACACATATATATACACATATATACACACATATATATACACATATATACACACATATATATACATACATATATACACACATATATACATATACACATATATACATATACACATATATACAACATGAATATTGTC
>OMNM01033360.1:0-10082 GCA_900302745.1 Parablennius parvicornis
ATGAATAAATTAGAAGAGAGCACTGTTTATTATTCTAGTAGTAGTAGTTAGTAGTAATAGTTTATTTGGTCAACCAAATACAAAATGCAGAAAGAAAAAATGCAACAACAAAGAAAAAACAAAACAAACAGGAAGATGGAAAGGTTTAGGCTGAAGTTTAACTTACATTGCCTAACCCTCTACGTGTGTGTGTGTGTGTGTGTGTGTGTGTGTGTGTGTTTTTGTGTGAGTGTGTGTGTGTGTGTGTATATATATATATATATATATATATATACACACATACATAAATTTCCTTTTTTTTTTCCTCAGGTCACTGATCAACTACAAAAAGTCAATTTCAGGAATCAGTTTGGGGATGATATCTTTTTTGATGAGAATGGGGACCCCCCTGCTTCATATGACCTTATTAACTGGCAGCTGAACAATGGACAGGTGCAGCATGTGACCATAGGTCATTTCTCTTCCACGGCCAATGGTGACTACAAGCTCAGCATCAAGGAGGATCAGATAGTGTGGAGGACCGGGAAAACGGTGGTCAAAATATATTTTGAATTTCAATTTTCAATAAGGCGTTGAAGGACAAAATAAGGCCAAAATAATATGGAAAGTTTTGTCTTTCATTTCATATTCGCATTTTCTTTCTCAGGTACCCACATCTTTCTGCTCTGATATTTGTCAGGTAGGAACCAGGAAAGCTCAAATTAAAGGAAAACCCACCTGCTGTTTTGACTGTATACCGTGTGCTGATGGAAGTATAACCAACTCAACAGGTAAACACACATTTTAAAAGCAAACACTAAATATAAATTCCATCCAGAGAATTAAATGCAGTGATTTAGAAGATGAATGTAGATTTCAAATCATTCAGATATCATTGAATGACACTCATAACATTTAATTTTATGTTACTGATCAAACATTTGTGTTTGTATTTAATTTTCTGGAATATATTCTGTTTAAAATTTTGAAATGAAATTGAGTTCATTTTCTTTTTTTCAAACTAATATATAAGTTTAATGACATTTCAAAATGCAAAACCATGCAAGAAAAAAAAGGAACTTTCCTGTTGTTTTATTGACTTCTAATTTTGACATACCTTTAGCCTTTGCAACATGGTAAGGAAGATTTATCATGAGAAGAAGAAAAAAACCGATAGGAGGCAGGGTTTTTTTTTCCATCATGTATTTTTGAGAAAAAATTACAAATGTCGATGGAAAAAAAATAGAAGAGGTACTTTAATTCATCATGCCCTTCAATGAAAAAGTCAAAATACAATGTCAAGAATTTTGAGATTACTATAGCGAGCGCAGCATGTGACTGCTTCTACATAATGCCTTGCAGGCAATTTCATGAACTGATGAAACTTTACTTCAGAATCAGTTTTAGTAACAAATAAATTATTTCTCTTTTTGGCTCACAAACACAGTGTTAAAAGTTCCAAGAGACTGTGTCAAAAACTGAGTGTTAGGCTTTATATAAGTGCCACTTTTTACTTTTGCTTTTGAGTCACTTTTTACTTTTGCCTTTGAGTACTCAAATAATATGAAATATATGAATTATGATGAAATATGACACATAGAAATCACAGAATTTTGACTGTATAGGGTCACCTACTGCTTATGAACATCTGATTGTACAAAGGCTTTCATTGTTTTCTGAAGATAGAATATAGAATTCTTGTCTGTGACATAGGAGGCCTACATTCAATTACCGACCAAGACAAAAGACCTTTTGAAATGAAATTTTGTTTATTCTTTTTTTGACCGGCATTCCTCCAGTGGGTGCTCAAACTTTTCAGTGGGTGCCAACCGAATATGTGCCAATCACGGGTGTAATATAGGATGAACCACACAAGCTTAAATTTGGGAGGAGGATTAGGGATGGGCCAGAGAAGACACGTCCACTTTATTGTCAACAATACATTTTTACTTATTCTTCACATTGTATGTTGACCGTATTCTAGACATTGTTTATAAACTTTTTTTTCTCGAAATGCAAAATGAAAATAAAATCTACCTTCTATAAATACAATTTCTCATAAGTAGCCATAACACTCTTCCATAATATGTAATTATCAATGCACTACATTATATTTAGCTGTTTTACCATGTATGTTTGGCTTTTGACAGAGCATAATTTTATTTTCTGTGAACATAACCTCAGAATGTCACACTTTTCCCAACAGGTGCCTCAGACTGCACACCCTGTCCACAGGAGTACTGGTCTAATGAGAAGAAAGATGAGTGTGTTCCTAAAACTATTGAATTCCTGACATATCATGAACCATTGGGAATAGCTATTACAGTAGTTTCCCTGCTTGGGGCCCTGTTGTCTTTAGCCACAATTGTGGTTTTTATCCACTACAGGGACACTCCTATTGTAAAGGCCAGCAACAAAGAACTAAGCTGTTTCTTACTGTTTTCTCTCTTCCTGTGCTTTCTGTGTCCTCTCACTTTCATTGGCAGACCGACAATCTGGACATGTATGCTGCGCCACACAGCTTTTGGTGTGACTTTTGCATTTTGTAACTCTTGTGTCTTGGGGAAAACTATTGTTGTTGTCACAGCATTTAAAGCCACTGTTCCCGGCAGCAAATTAGCAGGAAAGTTTGGTCCTGCACAACAACGGATCATTGTTTGTTCCTGCACTTTGATTCAAATAGTTATATGTGTATTGTGGCTGAAGTTAAACCCACCCTTCCCTGATATGGTTTTCAGATACAGTAACAAGAAGATAGTTTTAGAATGTAACCCGGGCTCTGAGGCCGCTTTCTACTCAGTTTTGGGTTATATAGGAATCCTCGCAATCATCTGTTTGGCCCTGGCATTTTTAGCAAGAAAGTTACCAGACAACTTCAATGAAGCCAAATTCATCACATTCAGTATGCTAATATTCTGTGCTGTGTGGATCACCTTCATCCCTGCATATATCAGCTCTCCTGGAAAGTTCACTGTAGCAGTGGAAACATTTGCAATATTGTCTTCAGCATTTGGATTGTTAGTCAGCATCTTTGCACCTAAATGTTACATAATATTGTTGAAGCCAGAAAAAAATACAAAGAAACATGTTATGGGAGACAGAAAATTATGAGGTCTTTATGAAACATACTTTAATGTAGGGCAGCAATATTGGAAATTCTGCATGTTCTTTATATGTCTGATTAAAAAGCTGTGTGCTGTGAATAAATTCAATGAACAAATAAATACACAATTGTTGATATCGTTTGAATATATTTTGGAGTTCTGATATGAAAATATTTGTCTCAAACAAAAAATATAAATGAGTAGAAATGAAAGTGACTGTTTTTTCATGTCTCATATGTGAGCATTGTTCTGTCTTGTGTTTTTTTTTAACTTGAAAGTAACATGTGTGCTAGAGGGTTACAATAGATTAAGCTACTATCCAATGTAGGGAGCTGACTGAATGACTGTAAATTCAGCATAATGGATCATAATATCCATGCATTATAGAATTTTCAAATTCAAAACCTATTTTAAAAAATATCTAAGGAAAATTTACAATAGAAATTGGGTTTAAATGTGGTCCAGAATTACCCTACCTCGTTTGGAAATGATCTTTCATGAATTAAAAAGACAAATAGGATGAGGATAATGCTTAAAATGAAGATTTATGAGTGTTTTAAGGCATTTTTGCAGTCTGGGATCCATCCTCATTGAAAATGGTGGGTTTGACCTCTCCTGGGTAGAAAACATCCGCCTGCTGCAGCTGACCAAGAACTGTACGGCGGGGAAGGACGATGTCATGGTGGCTATCATTGATAACAGGGATAGCTACTTTAGACCAATTGGTCAACCCTGCTGGAACGATGATCTTCAGTCTATCCCCTCATACCACACCTTCTTTTTCATCTTTGTCACTGCTCTGCATCACGTGGATCAACACGTTAACTTAAAACTGGGTAAATATATAGATCCATGGGGTTTGGCTGGAAAAATTCTAAGCTGTACGAACTTAAAGAAAAGGCTTTGCTGAATGTCATATTTTTGTTTCCCATATCCATCTTGCCAGTAATAAATAATTGTTACCCCAGATAGGAAAGAAATGGGATAGATTTTGAGTTTCACTTCTATGTTTATGTTATATATTATTTATACCACACTAGTACTGAGCTTTTAACACAAGGATTTTGTGTACGTTGCTTTAGTTCTTTCAGTGCAGATGAATACAAATATAAGTTAAATGGTAATGGTGATGTATTAAATTGTTCAATCTTTACCCAGGACGGAGGCAGTAGAGCAACAGAGAGCATACTGTATTTACACACAGGAAACTTTTGAATATACTTCAATCAACAATATGTTTTGAGAGGAAAATATATTTACACCCCATTTTTTTACTTTAGTTCGTGTTCATGGAAACAACTATAACCCCTATGCCCAGTTCATTTGGAATTATGTCTTTATTTTGCTCTATAACATTGGGAAATACATGTGGTTGTCTGCTTAGGGCTTTTAATTTGTTTAACTAGAAATGTTTATCAGACTTTCTGGACATATAATTTTTTCTCCATAGCCGTGAAGCGGTCTAGTATGCTCTATGGATATACCGTATAAAGAAGTATTTGCAATACATTGATGTGGTATTGCAAAATGATGTGATTGCCAAAATTTGCTTCAATTGCAGCAACTGATACAAATTTGACCTACTAATTGTTCATTAGAACATATATGGTGCTCCTTGTGTGACTGTATTTCCGTAAAAACAGACATCAAGGGGCTTTCCCCAGTTCTGTTCTTGTTTTATTTTTAATTTTTTAAAGTGCGAGTGTTAGCAGGTCTGCTTTACTGAGGTTTTTCAGGACATTGTTTTCAGGATTTTTTTCCAGTCTGCATCATGACGCAATTCAAATTGTTCTGCACAGAAGACAAGATGTCAGACGATCACACTGGCAAAGAAAATAACTTTTAAGATATGGGGATATGCAAACCAGTGATAGACATAACTATTCACAAGCGAAGCACATACTATATTTAGAGTGCACAGCTCAATAGATATCATACAGACATTGCCATTTTAGACACTCTCTTTTACAGCGCGTTTGATCATACAAGAGATAAGATTTCAAAAGGTTTTCATTTATTTCCATCATAAACAATTCAACTACATCCAAATAAAATATTCTGCTAACTATGATGTTAAACACATACTGTACACATCATTTCACCTTTGCATCATGCTTTTCCTATTGTTTTTGTCCGGCTCCAAAAGTATGATATAGCACTTTGGAGCAAAAATACAGAAAAGAAGCCCGAAAGCTGAGGCTAAGATAGCAAAAATATGGACAGCAACGATGTATTTTCCCACTGTGCTGACATAAACAGGAATAAAGGTAATCCACACAGCAAAGAATATTAACATACTAAAGGTGATGAACTTTGCCTCATTAAAGTTGTCAGGCAGGTTTCGAGCCAGGAAAGCAATTAGCAAGCACATGCAGGCCAGGATGCCGATGTATCCAAGAACACACCAGAAACCGACCTCTGAGCCAGTAGCGCACTCCATGATTATGATAGCACTGTGGTAATCTGTATTGCTGTTCGCCTGAGGTGGACTGGTCAGCAACCATATCACACAGATGATTACCTGAAAGTGAGAAAACAATTATACAAGTAAGACAGTTTTTATTTTTTTAATTTATAGTTGTCCTTAGTAATTTTTGCACCTGGATTAAAGTTCCCAAAAGCACACTGGCTCTTTGCTGGTTGGCTCCAAACCATTTCATGACATTACGCCCTGGCAGTGTGGACCTAAATGCCATCAGGACCACTGTTGTCTTGGCCAAGAGACACGAAATGCAGAGTGCAAAACTGATTCCGAAGGCTGGGTACCTGATTCGACAAAGCCAGTCTGAAGGTTCACCGATGAATAGCAAGCTAACAAGAAAACAGACTGCGAGGAACACCAAGAGAAGGAAGCTCAGTTCCATGTTGTTGGCCCGCACCAGCGGAGTGTCTTTGTGCTTGAAGAATATGGCAATAATAACAATGGAGATAAAAGCACCCAGGACAGACGCAGTACACAATAGAATTCCCATGATCTCATGATATGAGAGATACTCAGTAGTTTTTGGGATGCAGCCTTCTCTAGCTTCATTCGGCCATGTGTCCTCTGAACAGCGAGAGCACTCCAAAGAATCTGCAGTCGGGGAAGAAAGAAGACATTTCGGTGTAGATAGCCCACATATGAACATAGAATGTAGAGAAGTGAGCTCCCACTTCTCAAACATCTCAAAGTTGTGAGAGACAGTACTCACCTGTCGTATTACTAACTTCTCCTTCAGCGCAGGGAACACAGTCATAACAGCAAATAGGTTCCCCTTTTCTTCGGACGACGCGAGAACCTGGCGGACAACTGTCACTGCAAACGGACCGGACACCCTGAGAGGCAAAGTTCAGCTCAGAGAGACACTATTTTACACCGAATGCTTAAGCATACCTGTCAGTACTATTGTTTGCAGAAACAATAGGAAACAAATTTCAAACAAGAAAATAAAGAAAACATTTGAATAAAACAAGATGATAAATTATTGACAGGATTATCTCAAGAAGATAATGAATTACAATGTATTAGCATTATAAACCATTCAAATATATATAGTGTAATGGTGTTTTGCTGATACTTTAAAAAAATAACCAATTACTGGGAAAAGTTACTGATCTTACTAGTGTGCAATTGAAGCAGTCGTTCAATGACATTTGTATTTGCAGCATGACTTTGCACTTGATTCTTATCTTAAATAGCCTGTATGCAAAAGGACATTTTATATTGCATGTTTAAGAATACAGCCTGTTGCACACAAATCGCAAGAAGTCAGCTGATGTGCTGATCAACAGAAAATACAACAGTCTATGAGGTGAGCAAGGTCTCAGTCCTGTTCGCAGTGAACGCACCTGCTTTCCTGCAGGCCACCAGATCGCAGAGTCATTTATGACCAGACTGCGTCCAGAAGCCATTGAGGCATCATAGAAACCCACTTTAACCAAATGACGAGAACCATCGGACATCTTCTGCCAGTTCAAAAGGTCATAATAAGCGATCGGGTCACCGTTTTGGTCAAAACTGACGTTTTCTTCCAGGACAGAAAAATTGGCTCGCTTCATATAGTGGATGAGCTGAAGAAAGAAGAGAAACATTCTACTCAACAAAACTCTATGTCTTTAAAGTGTTATGACATATTTTCAAAGCGATAGATTACCTCACCTGCCAACCTTCAAAACTCTTCGGGTTGGCACAGCTGCCATTAAGAAATGGTCCCTCTCCAGCTTTACAGTTACTCATATCTTGCAATGCGTGAGCCACCAGATAGACGGCCTTGTACACATTATAAGATACTCTCAGCTGTGTCAAATCAGCATAAGGAGAGTAAACATCATTTATATCCTCTGTCCCTTTGCACAGTTCTCTATCAAGATAGTTTACAGTTCCATGAGAGTGGGAGTTCACAGAGTCGTTTAATCGACACTGAAACAGCTCCTCCCAAAATTCTGCAAAGAAAGCTTTTTCATGGATGTGAAAAGGTTTCAGACTGGTGAGATGCTGCTTCAGCCCTGGGATTATGGCTGCCCTTCGGATGGCAAATCCGAGCGTGCCTGTCAAAATATCTCCAGACTTTTCCCAGAGAGACTTTCCAGTAGACCATGCTTCACTGGCAATCCACTGAAGACCCGTTATGTTCCTGGACTGAATCTCCATCGAAATGGCTTGCATCTCTGACTCACTGCAGAAGTTAATGATGACCTTTGAGGACGACATCTGTTGAGTGAAAGTACCGAAATGGTTAAGAGTTTGTAAGCGTCTTCAATAATACTGCACGGCAGAGAATAGTTCTTAAACTTTGCTTGAAAGACTAATGAGCATCAAGTAATGTCGAACACCCAAACAGTTTGTATTTTTCATATCTATTCTTTGGTGTGAAATATCAGCTTTTCAATATTAGTGAATCAAGAAAGGTGCTTCATTGTTTTTTAATTGTTAAAATGTGCAGAATAGACAAGTAATTTAAATTCAAATCAGTATAACGTGGGGTAAACTTTCTCTTTTCTCAGCTAAACCATTACTATGGTGTCACAATCAAACCCCATAGAATGTCACGGTAGTATTTACTACATTTTTTTGAGTTGAATATTTGAGTTATATTTTTTTTTCTTTCATTTTTGTGAGTCAACAGCTTATGAAGTAGATGTAGTTGTGTGCAGAGATACCTGGATAATATCCACAAGCTCATTCAAAGCTTGCTGACTGAGCACTACTGGATAAAGATGGGTGTAGGCAGCGCACACACCATAGTGTGTCGACTCCTCAAGAAAGAGCTGAATGGCAAAGCGCGCATAATCTGATTCAACTCCGATGATTCCCACCCAGGTCCAGTTGAAGTAGCTAACCAGCCGAGCCAAGGCTCTAATCTGGAATAAATCACTGGGCATTGTGCGCATGAAGCTGGGAAACTCCCTTTGGTTACTCAGACAGCTGCATGATGCAAAATAGCTCACCTGGAATCATAACAAATGATAGTTAACTTTTTACATTGATGCGCTCTCAACCGGCTATAGAAAAAGGGTGAAATTGCACAAAATGCACATTTCCATCCTAGTTTTCAGAAGTGTAGATTTTGTTCTGCACTCAAAATTAAAATGAAGCTCAAATCTCAGATAATGATGATTCTAAAACAGTTTCTAGTCTTTAAGTTCGAAATTACAATAGTTAGTCTTTATTGGAAATTTCCAAGCACCCCAGAGGATGTATGTGCAACTCCTGTCAGCAAAATCACTGTCCAACCAATTTAGAGGATCCTCCCCCCACGTCCCCCTTTTATTTTGTGATTAGAAAACTGTCTGTTCTTCAAATAGAAAAACAATGTTAATTAGAAATTTACAGTGACTTTCCTTATTACTTGGGAAAAAAAATGCTTAATTCTTTATCAAATTCAATGAGTTAATAATTGTTTTTGATTAATAATAGTTTTTTATATATATGAAGACTAATTTTGTCCTCACACAGATAAACAGTATTAAGCAACTATTTTAAGCCAACCTGCCTCTAATGTCAATGAAAGACATTCAACATTTCAAAAATACAGTCAAATAATAACTATGGAGACTAAACAGCTTAGGCAGACTGAGGCGGCCTCACCAGGGGGATTTGGAAAGAGCCGAGGCTTCGGAGCAGAGCCATGGACACACCAGAGGCTGCACCTCCTATTATTACACGGGACACAGTCCTATTGACAGCTGCACAGCCTAAATCAAAAACAGTGCTATTTTCCCCTTCACTTTTGTATCTTTGCACACTCTCTGGACGTATTCCTCTCTCTGGCTGGCCATTTAACAACAGCATAGATGCTCTGAGTGCCACAGGTGTATCATCACAGCTGTCACGGATGTGGAAGCCGAGTTTGAGCTTAGGGAGGAGGTCGCTACGTCGGTTGATCTCTTTGATTGCAAAAATCATGGTCTGCAGCCAGCGCAAGGCACGTGATCTGAAACTATAGAAAAGCAAATGATCACAACATATAACACATATGCACACAACAATACATATAATAGGACATGTGTATTAATAAACCAGCTTCTATCAAACTAATGAGAAAACTTACTATTTGTACATAAAGGGTGATGGCTTTGTCTTAAATGTCGCAAGATAAGCTACAGGACTGTAGTGAACCGGAAATAAGCCCCCAATAACTACATCTCCATCTTCATGAAGGCTGCTTTTATCCTCGTCCCCCAAGAAAACACAGTTATCCACAGCAGCGGCTGAGCCAGGTCTGTTGCTAATAAGGGAGAGCAACAGCAGCAGCTTTGCAGCCAGCAGTGCCATCACTAGCCTGGGTTTGAAAGAAAACTGTTGTCTCGACTTTATTATCTGAATGAAACAGTTGCCACCTTTGTTGATGATGTACAAAAGATTATACTTCTGAACACAGCCTTTTATATAGTGTACAGATGATACAAGAATCTGAGGGGACCACCCACACAGTGACATCAAAGACATGAAAGTATCTGCTGTGCTTGTGTGTAGAATTCACAGTATTTTTTATTTTTTAATATTTGATCATTTGTCAA